>APFE031387080.1:0-20656 GCA_000404065.3 Pinus taeda
TGCAAAGTTGCAGTTCTGATGAGTGGTGGTTGAAGTGATTGTTGTTTTGTACTTCTGGAATAGACCAGTTTGGATGCCTTTATGGCTTTAGCTGTTTTCTACTTGGGTCAATATGTTTTGCAGTATTAAGTAGTAAAATACTATTTATGGACAGTTGTGGGCCCAGTCAATGTATGGGTGATTTTTGGACATAAATTAATACTTATTTATACATAATGTTATTTATTTCTGTTTAAATTTTGGTTTAAAAAGTCTCAATTACTGGTGGTTTGGTGGGACCAGTACTATATCAATCACTGGTCCCTGCACAACATTAGGAATCTCTCCCCTAGTCACATCAAAATCTTTAAAGCCACTCTATGTTTTGCTTTGCTTTGATGTGAAAGTGGAGTGGAAAGGAAGCAACAATCGTCCCACTAATCTTTTTAGGAGAAAAATAATATTTCTATACATAATAAACATCCACTTGGAGAAAATTAATAATAAAGTACATAACCCATGAACATCCACTTGGAGAAAATTAATAATAAAGTACATAATCCATGTGACACTCCAGGTAAACAACTTTTAAGATTTTAACTTAGGGCAAAGATTCTTAATGTCGTGCACTGACCAGTGATTGATATAGTACTGGTCCCACCAAACTACCATAAATTGAGACTTTTGAAACCAATATTTAAACAAAAATAAATAACATTAAATATAAATAGGTATTAATTTATGTCCAAAATTTCCCCATACATTGACTGGGTCCACAACTGTCCATAAATAGTATTTTACTAGTTAACACTGCAAACCATATTGCCCCAACTAGAAAACAGCTAAAACCATAAAGGCTTCCAAAATGGTCTATTCCAAAAGTAGAAAGCAGCAGTGACTTCAACCCCCACTCATCAAAACTGCAGCTTTGCATCCCAAATAAATATGTCTAACTGCACATAACAAAAAGGAATATATGTCAGCCATAATTGCTGTGTTGTTCAACAACTAAACACCCTATGTTCAATAAATGACACCCAACCCAATAACATTTAAACCCACTTTGTGCAATAAATGACACCCAACTCACTCTATTTCTTGTGCAATAAATGACACCCAGACCCAATAACTGCAATAAATGACACACAACTCATTCTATTTCTCATTAAAACAGATCAAAGCACATGGATCAACAAATAAAAAATTCCCAACCATTATATCACATCAAATCACACATTCAAAATGAAGCCATTGCAATCCATGTGCATCCATGTCCACCAATTAAATTCAAGTGCCCAAAACTATAAAAGAAGTCCACCCACTGCTGAAGTTGCATCTTATGCTTTCAAACCATTCAGCAAACTTGAAGACAACATCACAAAACAGTTGCCAATATATCCAAGTTAGTTATATGAATTACAACTCATTCTTCTTACAGTTTTGTTTTCATTTATCAGATTTCTTACATGATCTGTCTGGCCATAACTGCTAGAAGGATACCTGGATGGTTTCACAAACAGCGATTGAAAGTCATTGTTCTTACAATTTTGTTTTCATTGTTTTCATTTATCAGAGTTCTTACATGATTTGTGTGGACTTACTAAATATTCAGAGTAACTAAATATTCTGAGGGAGGTTTTTCTTGGTTTTCTTGAAGGTACTGGGGACGCGGTTCAAAAGAGTTCCATGCTACTGTAGCATAAAAAAATTCAAAATTTTATTTAATAACCATGTGGCAACAATGATGAGAACAAGAGCAAACAATCTTGATTATAATTTATCATAAACTAGAGACACATCAACAGGGCTCTTTAGTGCCTTCATTACATAGGTAAGCCTATGTTTTTGGTAGTCATTGCTTGATGCTGGAATACAATACAGTTTAGCGTCAAAAGAGACTTCACTAATTTGAATGAGTATGGTATCAAAAATCATTGTGGTATTGGCATGGACCATTATCTTTGTTGTGTTTTATAGTGAGATATGGGCTCAAAGGAATCATGCTTTGAGATGGTCAAAGGAGGAAAACAAAACATTGATAAACTACTTAACAGTGACCCTGGTTTTCATCACTTCTGAGATTTTGGCATTGCTTCTTTTTATTCTGCCTTGAGATTGTTGCTTGCAAATTTCCTTTTCAACTACTATTTCCAAATCAAACCTATGGTCTCTCCAATGAACGCAAAATTGAAGATTAAAAATATTCCATGCAAGTGGCATGTTATACTTAATCAAAGTAACAAAATTTATGTGGTGTGATCATGGGTCCTGGTTATTCATGTATTTCATGGACACCTTGATATGGTATACCATTCTCACATCCTTCATTTTTTGTGGGAATATTCTCCCATCTTGGTGAGATAAGGAATATTAGACATTTGAGGTTGTGAGTGCTATCCAAAACCTAGAGAAAATATTAAAATGTAAATCCATCAATGTGAAAACTAATTTTTGCAGGTGGCCCTAGGAGGTGAATTTTAACTACTTATTTCAAGAAAACGAAGCAAAATTTTGAAAATCCACGAGAAGTTGCAGTACTAAGACATTTTTGGCAATGCCAAAAAGCAAAAAAATGGAAAATGATATTTGAAACAACTATCATATAATCCTACTTGAATCCATATAAAAGTTGCTAAACTGATGAACAGGCAGGCAATTGAGAGACTACAAAATAATTTGCAATGAGAGACTACGAAGTAATGCAATTCGATTTCCCGTAACATAAGTAATGCAATTCGATTTCCTGTAACATAAGTAATGCAATTCGATTTCCTGTAACATACATGTTGATAATTTTCTGTAATAAAAGAAAAGTATTTTTGCAAAAGTAATAAAGCATAATTTACAAATATTCTAATCTCTAAATGCATGCAATAATTTTACACGTTGTTTCATCTATGGCAAAACAAAGTTACTCTACTCGTACAAGGAGAAGTGGCAGGAGAGTGACAAGGGGTCCGCAGCTGCGATGCACATCGTCTGATGATGACAGGCCAGCTGATGTCAATGCCAACAATGCACCAGGGAACATTGTTGAGGATGACCATGTGACAGCAGCTGATGTTAATACATCATCAGCCACAGAACCACCATCAACAACAGTCCAAGGGGCAAGCTCAACTAAAAAGATCAGTGCTATAAGAGGATGGACAAAAGAACAAATGTTAGTTGCAATTGACGACATAGAGTTTAACGGATACTTAGTTCGGGCATCTGCAAAAAAACATGGTATTCCTCCCTCATCAATACATTATTGGATAAATGCACTGACTCATACAAAACGTAGAGGGCCTCTTACAGTTATGACTGGGTAGGAGGAGGAAGCCGAGGTGGTTGAGTGGTGTAAAGAGATGGCCCAACTGGGACATGGGCTAGAATTGATACAACTCAAATCAACAGTTGCTCAAATCTGTCAAGGGAGGCCAAACCCATTCAAAGATGGGTTTCCTGGTAAATCATGGTGGTTTGGGTTTAGAAAAAGGAATCCAAAACTTGTATTGCGTACTGCTGAGGGCCTTGACAGAGACAGAGCATTAAATTTGCTCCCTGCAGTTGTGCAAAAGTTCTATGACACACTTTCTAGTGCTTACGATAAACATTCTTATGGAGCAGACCATATATGGAACTGTGATGAAACAGGTTTACAGGCAGGGAGGAATTGTGGCATGTGGGTAAATTGCCAAGAGAGGGAGCCGAAATGTGCCAAAGATTTTGGCCCAAGAGCAGGGAGTGGATAACTATTTTATGTTGTGTCAATGCAATTGGTACTTTCAATCCTAGGATTTTATCTATTCAAAGGTAAAAATCAACTGAAAAACTATATACAGAACTGTGAACCAGGTGCATGCATGGTTGCACATCCCCATGCATGGATAACTAAAGAACTGTTTTTAAGTTGGCTTTTTCACTTTGCTACATCGGTACTAGGTGGCGTCTCGCCTAATAACAGACACCTTTTGATATTAGATGGCCATGGGAGCCACATGGTTGTACAAACAATTGAGGAAAAAAACAATTTAGGCATAGACCTGTTGACATTGCCAGCTCATACCACTCATAGACTGCAACCCCTTGATGTTAGTGTGTTTGGCCCTTTCAAGAACTATTTCAGGTCGGAGTGCGTTGCATGGATGGCAAAGAATCCAGGGGTTGAGGTGAAAAGGTTTGAGCTAGGAGAGCTTGCAAGTAAAGCTTTTAAAAGGGCTTTGACACCATCAAATATCAAGGCTGGCTTTATGAGGACAGGAATCTGGCCACGGAACTATGATGCTCTTATGCATGATACTGGTTGTAGCCAAGCGTTTCATGTGGATGGTCAAGAAGAAGGGAATGCCCAAACAGGTGTTGAAGTGCAAGAAGTAGATGACCAAGATGATGTTGTTGCAGCTAGTAATATGATTTCCTTGTGTCAAGGACACTTATATGCTGAAGATGACGAAACTGTATGTGAAACACAATATAACAATGAACAAATTCGCAGTAACATGGAGATCGTTCCACCAACTCAAGAACATGAAATCCCTGTTGCTGGTATTGTTAATGATATTGTTGAACATGCAGTTGACAATGACCAGTTGACATTGCCAAGCCAAGTAACCCCACCTTCATGGCTAGCAGAAGCAATGATCAATATGAATGCACATAGTGTCTCAGCAACCAATGAAGAAAGCATGAACATGCCCTCACAACCAGCAAAATTGAACAGTGAAATTGTTCATTCTTTTGTGGACAATAGATCAATGGAAGAAGATGAAGGACATAATGAGGCATCAAATGAAGATAACGATATAGTTCAATCAGTTCCAACAGATACTGAAAGGGAAGTACCAAGCAATGACATGTAGGTGGGAGGGGTGGAGAAGACACTTGGACGGTCTACAAGTAGAGAGAGTATCAATGAAAAAAAGCAAGGTGCACTGGGTAGTCTTCGTCTGGGCCGAAGTTCACAGTTACTCACCTCAGAGGACTATATAAACCTGTTAGTTGAGTCTGAAAAAAAGAAATTTGAAATGCAAGAGTTAAAACAGAAAAACAAGGATCTAGTCAAGGAGAAGGAGGCAGTAAGGATTGTTGCAGCACAACGTCGAGCAGATGAAAGGATTGAAAGAGATAAAGCAAGGCAAGTTAAGGACCAACAAAAGCAAATGGCAAGACAGGAAAAGGAAAAACGAAAGGCACAACAAATGATTGAAAAGGAACAAGGGATGATCAACGATACAAGAATAGGTGATGAAACCAGGATTATTTCAAACTCATTGGAATCCATTGCAGATAATACACCATTATTCCAAGATCTCATAAACATTCAAGTGCCCCACTATCAAACTGAGGGTTTACCCACTTGCCTTGTTCCTAACAGAGTTGGTGTCAATTCTCTATATGCTCATTACACACCTCCACTTAATGCAGGGGTCTTTAGTGCAAATGTGAGGTATGGGTACTCAATACCTCCATGGTTGGCAGCTGCAAATTGGAATCAATCATATGGTAGCAATCAACCATTTCCTAATCAGCCCTTGACTGGTAGGCCAGCCTATCTGGCTCAAGAAGGTAACTAAGGGTGTTTTGGCACCCAAGATTCTCAGGGCCATAAAGAATAGGGGTGTCATATGTTTTTGGTTCTAACCACATTATGATGTGGATTTTGGATGGATTGTATCTTTTTCTTGGCACAAAAACATTTTGGCTTACAACACTAGATTGTATCTTTTTCTTGTCACAGAAAAAATTTGGCTTACAACCTAGTAGTGATTTCTTGTGGCAACCTAACTATGTGTTGAAAAGAAATTTTCAAATGTCTTTCTGTAAAATATTAATTATGATAAAACTATTTCTATAAGTTATTATGTGTGTCAAAGCGCGTGGATCCGGTACGACACCTGTCCACCGTGGAGGTCCACGTGTTGGGCATCGTGTCATCACATAAAATTGTGTCCGTGCCATTTCCTCTGTTTGTTTGGGGTCATTCCTACGATGTTTCTAAATTATTCTTAATCTTGGGTCATTATGGCCTAGAGTTTCAAAATTATTCTTAATCCTAGGTGGATCCACCCCTTAGGATATTCAATGTAAGGCTTAAAGTGTTGAGACAGGGAATTTCCATGTTAATAATCAAGGTTTGAATGAGAGCAGGAATAAAGCACTGGAAAATAAGTTGTTGGTCAATTTTGACAGCGTTGCATATGCAACATTCACTCCAAAAAAGAAAATTTCTTTGATGTTGATCTGAATCAGAGTTGATTCATGATTCACTCACAATTCCTGTTAGATGGAGTCATGGACTCAACCTTATGAAATGCAACACACAACAGGCCATAACAATAAAATTACAGATTCAATACACCATTAAATATAGCCCTCTTGCTTCATTTAAATAGAGCACATTTATCAAATTATATTATAATTTGAAATAAAGTATATTTATCAAATCATATCAATAACAAATCATATTAATAACATTAACATATATATAAACAACAATTTCAATGATGATTTTTTGGTATAAATATTTCTTTCAATTTTAGATGAAGGCGGTATACCTAGTTTCTTTGTTTTAGAAGAGATTGTGGATCAAGATAGTAATTTAGAATAGAAAGCTATATTGCGGCTATGTGGTATGCTGGAAAATGGCAAAGTCAATAATAATATTCAAGATTATTGTTGTAAGGAGAAGATGTAGAATGATTATCAATCTTTGTACTACGAAATTTTCTGTGTACTTATATACTTGAAACAGTGAAACATATATGGAGCAATTGAGAGGTACACGCCCTTAGGGTAGAGTTTCTTTCCAATATATAGGACCTTGGGATAGGGTAAAAGAGCCCAACATGGGTGGTACAAGGAGGAGGGTAGGGACACAAAGGGGAGTAAATTGAAAATTTGGTTTGTAGGGGTAGTGGGAATAACATCAAATAATCAGGCTAAGGCCCATGGCTTGTATTAAGATCTCCTTCAGACCTCCCCTCTCAATGTCTGTAAAATTATAGTAGTAGGGGACTCATATTCTAATTTATCATCTTTAGTTCAGTTCCTATACTAAAAACATCAAACTTAAAATCATTCTTCACATAATTAGGGGTTGATTGCATCAATTTCAAGATTATGCAATCGTTCATAGCCTTGGCCACAATAACTCTGAGGGATACCACTTAGAAAATTGTGGCATATAGTTGCAACAAGGAGAGCCCTTGATTAACAAGAGTTCCCCACTAGCCTAACGAAGAATGTCATGCATTTTTTATTGATTAGGCAAATTGCTTCTTGGCAAATTGTTTTTAGCGATGTGTGAAATTGGATGTGGTGGTAGATTTGCATCAAGAAAGTGAGGAGTTGTGTAGTTTTACGACCCATTGGAGGATCCCCTTTCATAAGCTTGACGACTATGCCTAAACCTCGGGGAATGCTTGATTCCATATGCTCCATCAATATCAACAAGGGGGGTTATGTCACCAATTACCAAATTTTATTGTCCCTTGGCATTTGTAATCATGGCAACTAGAGGCAAGTGGAGATGGAGTTGTTTCCTTCATGGGGTTGAGGCATGTTAGCCTAAGCCACACACGACTACACAAACTTTGCCCGGACAACAAGAGGTCTATCATTAGTTATGATTGAGGTGTGCTTATTAATGTGAAGTTGTCATGCCAAATTTTGATCTACAACCAAGGAGTGTGAGGTTATAGGGATTGTAAATTTTACGTTTTTAAAGGGTTGTAAACATGAAGATATAACCATCTAGATCTAGACCACTAAAAAATAAGCCAAACTCGTTCATCTTTCCATATAGTTAGAAAGCTAAGAGCTACTCTATATCCATATTTAAATGATCTCCTTTTATTTGAAATAATATATTATTTTGTAATCTTTATTTTTACACAGACTATAAAGTAGCTAAAGTGGGGCCATCTAAAGAAGTTCAAAAAAACCATAAAACCATGTAAACTTACTTATTATAATTATTTTTTATAATGACATTCATTATAATTACTTTTTATCGGAAAATGAATGTCATACAAAACTAAATGAATATGAATATAAATATAACTGAACTGTCATACGTTTGGAAGCCAAAAATATGCATCGGATATACAACCATGCATTCAAACGTATGTATACGTCTGTCATACGTTTTTTTCATAGGAAGCCAAATATTCCATCTGGGTTAAACTTACTTCAGCTCAACCTTACCTTTCTGTGTACATATAAACAAAACAAGGCCAACAATATACCACTGCGGTTGAAGTTTTCTGTTATACACATAAAAACAAAAGAGAGATTTCTACTTCCAGTTGAAAGAAAAACACCCCTATTTATCTGAAGAATATGTTACTCACATTCACTATTTATCCTCTCTGTCAACATCATCAGAACAGTCCTGGAACAGATGACTTTGTTTTAGCGCTTTAATGGTAGGCTCTGACGAGAAAGGTTGATTGGTAAGTATGAAGATGGCTTGGCTCAGCATCATACACTTCTCCCTCTTTGCCCTTTCACGTTCATCAGTCGATACCTGGCTATGCATCTGGGACGCCACACCACTTCTGTTACGCCGAGATTCCTCCCAGGCCCTGCACAGAAGTCTAGCTCCTATACGACATACACATATCATCGGTGAGAACTAATGAATTTTGTTAGAATCGTTTTCCTTTACTGGTTAATAGTAATGGACATATGCATGATGCGATCATCCATCTCGTTGTTTGTATTGATGCCCATTGAAACGAGCGGCATGTGTATCGGCATGTCGTGTATCGTATGCTACCCATTCCCCATACCATATGATATTAATTGCCATGGAATGTTATCATACGAAATAAAATACATGACCTCGAAATAAATACAAAATGGTGTATCACCTGGAATCCGTATCAATATTGTAACCATTAATGTCGTGTTATATGAATTTGAAAACGCGCTCAATATTCAAGTTTGAACTCGCAAACGCGGTCAATATTAAATTGTTAAAACATATTGTTTTTCATATTTGAATTTTTTAATTTTAATAATATATAATAATATCCATTTTTAAGGTCACAGCCAAGCCAGACACCAAATTGGTGTATGAGACCCCCTTGTTTGTGGCACAAGGGACCCACTTTCGCGCAGCGATTTGACTGCTAAGTCTACGAAGGCATACATACTCTACCCCCCTATGGTTTTCAACCTGTGACCTATTAGGAGGAAACACATGCTCTTAACCATTAGGCCCACTCAAGCTTTTTTATTTGATAAGATTTTTGGAATTAATAAATGCCAAATTTCATATAATTATGGATGGTTTTTCTAGTTTTTTTTTTTTTCCGTTTGGGTTTTTTCATTTAATAATTTATGTTTTAATTTTTACCTCTTAATCTTTATATAAATGGATAAAAATATGTTCTTTATTAGACTTAAATAATAGGATTATAAGGTTTTATATCAATTAATCTGGTTAATATTTGATTAAAATAAATAAAATTATAAATTGAATTAACTAACTGAAAATAGATATAATTTTTCTATTAACTTTTATTTATATTCTAAATAGAAATTACTTCCTTTCTAATAATTAATTAAATTATAAAACTAACTAATTAATTAGGCTATATAGTTGTTACTCATTTATTCTTAGTATTTAATATGATAATATTATTATATGTTTTTCTAGTCTTTTATGATTAAAAGAATCTATTGGTTAATTTGGCTAAATGCAAGCACTTTACATTTAATCCTAAATAAAACTAAAACTAACTATCTAATTATTTAATTAACTAATTATATGTCCCTCTCCATATCTCTTGGTCCTGTCTGGTTACCCAGTCTAATGTAGTTGTTTTTCTCTATTTATATTGTAGCCATGATCTAATGTAGCTATTTCCTGGTCAAATGTAACCTACTCTCTCAACTTTTACTGCAGCCATGATCTGGTTCTTCAACTTTTCCTGACGATGAACCACACTTGTTGGTGTTTTCCACGTTAAACTCTTCTCAAAAAAACTTGATATGGATCACAGAAGCCTAAATTCAATAATATTTGTATTATAATAAAATTATACAATATTAATATTTCTATTCACATATACAATGAAGAAGTTTTTTTTTGTTAATGTTCACATTTGCACACCATCTCACATGAAGTGTTTTTTCATCACATCTCTCTGCATTTCATTTGCAAGATTTTTTTTTTTTTTTAGAAAATCCAAGAATCTGAATGTAGTAAGAAATAGGTAATTATTAATAATTTTATAGTAAGTCTATGATTAGTTCATTATCTTTACATTTTATCATTTCGATTGAAAATAAGTAACATTTAATGGATAAAATGTCAAAGTAAGATTACTATATGGTACTTAATATTTGCTATAAAAAATATCCTCCTATATGTGATTGTCTGAAAATAAAGTGGCATACACGATACTTAATATTTACCATACAAAACATCCTCTCGTGAGGAAAAGATACAAAGAATTATCCTCCTTGAATTGCTAAATATCTTTTCCAGATATAAGTAGTTATGTTACACCCTACATTGAGATTTACATTAACCAGAGGTGAATCATTTCATGATTAGTGAAATTATGAGGTATATTTTCTACACTTACCTCTCGATCATATCCTATTGAGCTTTTAATATTTTCTCAAACTTTAACTTGCATCCGTGTGGATATCTATCTCATCCACTTAGGCCTCACACTCCGTAAAAAAAAATTGGCGTAGCTACGATGCTACAAATTGACTTGAATACCGCAACTTAGTGTTGACTCACAATGTTGGCTACGACCCCTTCTCAATATCATGGGCGCTCTATTGGCATATGCTCTTTCACGCACCGGACGGCGGAAAAATTTTTCTCTTTATATTCTCAACTGTGACTTAGGGCTCACATGGTGTTGTTCTGTAAGCTGCGGTGACTCTTTAAATCTTTTAGCTCCGAGATACCAATTTGTTGGAAAGGCAGGCTCTGGCGAGAACGGTTGATTGGTAGGTGCAGTAAGTATGGCTTGGCTCAACATCATACATTTCTCCCTCTTTGCCCTTTCACGTTCATTAGTCGATATTCTTTCCCCATTCACTTTGTTGTGGCAATGCATCTGGGACGCCACACCACTTCCGTTATGCTGAGATTCCTTCCAGGCCTTGCACAGAGGTCCAACTCCTATATGACATACACATATCATCGGTGAGAACTAATTAATTTTGTTACAATTAATAAATGAGCCTTGCTAATCGATTCCATTTAGTGGTTCAAATTCGTTTGATTGTTAAAAACAGTGTTAGGACGTTCAACAACTAGTTCTATAAACAAATAAGAAATATAATCTGCAATGTTTATGAATAGTTTTCTACATATATTTTTGAATAGTTTTGTATGTACATTTGTTCATTTTGCAAAAGATATCATTGTATTGAAGCTCTTTCATATTCAAAAAGCTTGTAATTAAAAAATATTAACATCATTGTAAGTTAAAATAGGAGAAAGTTAGACTTCAGCACTAGGAGTAAAATAGAAGTTAATTTTAGGTTTTTTCCTCTTCTTCCCACCACAACTTAATCAAAACTCCCTCCCATTCGGCAGATGTTGCTTGTTGATAATTCTTCTGCCAGGTAGGACAGAGGTTGCATGGTTGACTCTTGCATCGCCTAGCAGTTTCTCGTAGTGAACTATGTGATTGTAATTGGGTAGTTACGCTAATAGTGAATAGTGATTGGGATTGGCTGGTGCAGAAATTTCGAAAGAGACTGATCACTTGGTCACACAAATGGCTATCGATTGGGGGGCGTCTGGTTATGATTAAGGCAGTTTTACAGAGCACTGCCATATATTAGATGCATATTATTTGTCTCCCTACTGCTATCATTCGAAAATTAAAGTCTGTCACGACTGATTTTCTTTGGGCTGGCATGGGAGCTAAAACGAATATCCATCATGTTAAATTGGAGTATATCTCTAGAAAGAATCTCTGGGTGGCTGGGGTATTTCTGACTTGGCCACTTTTAACCTAGCCTTGCCGATTAAGAACCTTTGGAGGGTTGTCAGCTCGTAAGGTATTTCGCATCAACTGATTAAAAGCAAATATTTAAAGCATCATTCTCTGATTACAAGTATTCGAGCGAGACCTCCATCCCATCAGGCAGCTTCGCTGACTTGGAGGAGTATGATGAAAACTCTTCCATGGTTCATGAGCAACTTGCAGTGGATTGTGGGCAATATAGGTTACGTTGAGATTGGTTTGGTAGCCATCGTTGGTTTGCCCAGTCGCATTACTCTTACGCCCAGGGCTTATAACTACTCTTCACAACAGGGGGTTTATATACTTAAAGGATGTCTATGTGTAGGGGACAGGAGGTAGGGCACAATAATTGGAAAGAGGCCAGGGATATTGGTCTCTCTGGTGAACTTGTGGGAGAACAGGAGGATTACTACTCTAGTTAAGATGGTGGGGATTACAATCTCAAGAGGGGAGGACAGACTTACGTGGTGTTGAGAAATATAGGGCATTAGATGATTTATTTTTTATGATAATTGCTTGTGAATGCTTTTTACTTCTTTAGATTAAAATATTCTCTTTAGTTATATTATTATAGTGTTCTTCTTCATCAAACATCTACCAAATCATAAACAATAAAGAGACCAAAGATAGAATGTAGGTGATCATCCAAGGCCAAAACCTCTCCAACTTGAAAAGAAAACCCAAAACGAATTCTTCTTCTTTTAGAGACTCCAATTGATGAATATCAAGACCAAGACCCTTGACAGAGCAACCTCTCCAAGACCAAGTCACAAACCTTCTTAGTTTGATTTCTTCCTTGAGTCAACGATGGTCAAACTTCCTTCTTCTCCCACTATCTAGGCTATCTTCAGATTTCGGTCACTTGTTTCAAATCTGCAACCCTCAACCCTATTTCACAAATCCTAAATATGGCATCTGAGAGAGAATGACACTTTGACACCCTTAGCTTTAGATGGAGACTCTTTCTCCTTCAACTCAGCTTAAGAATCACCTTGATTTTCTCCTAAATATGCCCTCTCAATATGACTGTGGTATTTCAGTCCTCCCTACAATAGACAACCATAGATCCTTGCACATGTGGAGTATAATAACCCAAAACAAATCAAAAAACAACCTTGGTGATGATCCTTCATTCTTTTCTTTGTGATAAGACTTCTTCTTGTGATCTTTTCACTTCTATATCTTTCAATTTTGCTTGACTGAATTGTGTTCTTGAGTTAGGCCAAGTTGCCCTATATATAGTGATTTCTTCATCAAAATGAGCCGACTTCTGCTTGCATATGGGTTGACATTCTTGTCTAGAAACTTCTTCATCTTCTTAAAAGGGCCGACATGAGAAGTAGCTTGTGACAAGGTCTTGGAGGGTTATTTACACAATCAATATTACTTTTTAGAATATATAACATGTCTTCAATACATGACATTGCCTTCCTAGACTTTATGACTTGATGACCAACCCTAAAGGCTCACAATGGGAGCCTTAACTATAGAATAAAATTCCTTGATCATGAAACCAATGATTCAAGCATTACAAAAATAAATTTATTTTATCCTTTACATCAATTGCATAAAATCATAATTACACATGTCATTATGAAGACCAAACCTAGTTACACTTTTCAACACTCCCTCTTAACTAGGGAGGTATTCATAGTTTCCACAAGGTACATGAACATTCTCAATCTGAAGAATTCTCATAAGAAGAGTGGGATTGGTAACCCATCTGTATAGCATCATATCATCCAACATTGTCATATATCAAGGCCTTGACCAATAAATTTATCTCTCCACAAGATCAGAGCACAATGCTGGCAAGACCAATGATTAATAGACACCTTTTATCATTGTCTCTCTCAGAACATACCCTGCCCAAGTTCTCTCAGTGTATGTTCCCTCAGGGCTATTCTTATCTTGGATTTCCAATCCTCAAAGAATATTGGTCCTCTACGATTACTCTTATCTTGGTTACCCTAACACATCCTCAAAGAGTATCGGATGTCAGATGCTTACCCAATCCTCCATTCTATCTTCCCAAGTGAAGACAAGAGTGATGTGTCTATCTCTCCCTCTTAATTAGGGAGGATATACCTATTCCAATAAAGGAATGTACTCATTCCTACGAAAGGAATGTACCTAAGCTCCCTCTTGGCTTAGAAATTTACTTCCAAGTTTCTACCAAGTTAGAAACTTATTCCCAGGCTCCCTCTTAATTAGGGACCTAAAACAACTCTTTAGGTGGAGATCATGGGACAAGTAGTTGCTTGAAGAACTTCTCCTTATGATGTCATGAACTTCTTTTCTTTATTCAAGAGTCTTCATGTTTTTGGTACTTCTTCATAAGGCATTGACCATCCATCACTTTCATCCATGTGTCATGTTATGCCATCATTCATTTCATTGGAAAGTGATCCATTAGTCCATATCTAGTCTTCCTTCATGCCATGTTGCCTTCTTCATGCCATGTTTCCTTAAGGATCTTTCATCCTATTACATGGGCATCAGTTGTGGAAGACATCCGCAACTCTTCCCTTGGCATCCCTGCATAAGCCCATCCAGATATTATTTAAAAATAAGAATTAAATCAAAATTACATTTGTGATGGTATTTCATCATGACATCTTTCAGTTTGCATCAGCATCCGACATACATATTGACACATCTCCAAAAGATACATACTATCAAGGGTCTCTTTCTTTTTTAGACTTCACCAGGGTCTTCATATCTTTCATGGAGATATCATAGTCAAATCCTTCAGTTCTTGGATGTTGATCGCCTCTTTCATAGTTGCATATTTCATGATATATTCGTGTCTTTCTTCACACATTTCTATTCCAAGAACTTCCAATCATAGTTACTCCAATTTTAATCAACCACCTCATATTTTATATGAGGACATATTATGTTGATTTCATCTAGTCGATGTTTGACCCATACCTTCCTGCATCCTCTCAAAGGAAGAGATCCTTCCTTCTGATCATGCTCTCGAGATAGAGCATTCATTCATGTTACCTACAAGCATACGACATGACTCTATTTCATCGAATACAATCATACATACCTCAATTTTCCTTTAGGTCATCTAGACTCCCTTCAACAGCTTCCTTGATTGAAGGACCTTTAATTCCTTGATCTGTTTCACTTCTTTTGACATCATTCCACCATCCCATGAATTCCCACAAGTTGGAATTCTTGATGAAACACTGGAGATCATTAGCTCAAATATCTAGTCGAGTGAGGTATATGTATACTTTATTCCTTGCTCAAGATAGATGCAGTCATATAAACACTCTGTATTTTGCAAATTTTTCAATTATAAATGAAAATGTTGGCTTTTTCCTTCTAAAAAAATCACACTAATGGTTGGGAAGTTGATAGATGTGAAATGAAAGAGTACCTGGGTAGTTATGCTAAAAAGTAGTTAATGAGGATACAATTTTGTTTGGAAAATAGTGAAAATTTTAGCATGATTTTGGTAAAAATTGGGTAGATTTTTTGGGAAATATGGGTTATAGTTTTCAAGTTCAAGGGTTTTGAGTGTCCAGGGGTTTTTGATGGAGTTGAATTCATTTCCACATCCAAAAAACGATTCAAACGTTTCTATGGTAAAAAAAATTGAAAAGAAAAATGACCAAATTCCAGTGAAAAAAAAAATTCCCAACAAAATTGTGTGCTCGGTAGACAACATCGCTACTCTAATGGATGGGAGGTTGATAGGAATTCATTGTGAAATAAGGGAGATTTGGTCACCTGACACGGGGATTTTGGATTCGAAGGATACAGGGAGTCGAGTGTAGGATACAAATACATTGACCCCCCAGAACAGGACATGTTCGGATTTTATATATATATATATATATTTATATATATATATATATATATATATATATATATATTATTATATAATCTTACACAAATTCTCATTCATGATACAAATTCATTGATTTCAAACATAGATCTTCATCTAGATGTATATTTTACAAAGTGACATTATGCATACAAATACAATTGTGACATAAATGATAAATCATGATTCATAATACATATTTTTCATCAATGATCCAATAAGCGAAAGACAATATAGTAAGATAAAAATATTGTAGTTTTCTCATTAAGTCATCAAAATAAAAATGTGTTACATAGGTAGTGCAATGCCAATGGGAAATAGAAATAGCAAATACAAAACAAATACAATTATACAAGCCTCAAGGTAGTAGGTAGCTCATGACTCATGAGTCATCAATCCTCATAGTCATCATCAAAATCAACATCATTGTACTCATCATCATGGTCACCACTGCTCTTCTCTGTTGCATCCTCCCTTGTATCCAAAGTCATCTCTGCATATTCTCGTCTGGAGGATGACCCCTCTATAGTATCACCATCATCAAATGTCATAGGCTCTAGCACTGGATCATTGAGATCCAAGTTGGCCAATGCCAACTCAACACTGTTGTCCAGACCCATATCATCAAGAAAGACATCCCACATCTTAGTCTTTCCCTTCAACCACTCATCCCTTTGCCTGTAAATAAGACAAAGGTTGGTGTGCACATACACCATTGTCTCTACCCTAGACTGCTCAAGGCCGCTCTTCTTGACACTATACAAATTCCCATGTGTGCTCCAATTCCTCTCGCAACAAGAGGATGAAGTCATCGGAGAGAGGAACCTCATGGCTAACTGTTGTAGACAAGGGCTTGTTGCCCCATGATTTTCCCACCAAGAATAGGGCTTCTTAGCCCCCTTGTCTCTAATCAGATCATATCTTGCAAATCGACTAGTGTCAGTGGAAAACTCTGCAAAGGCATCCTCCATGTCATCAAGGGATGTTCTGTCCTGAAAAACTCATTTGAATGCATATTTTCTCCCCTATGAGATTTCACCATCCATGTGTGGAGGGAATCTGCGGGAAGGTCCACCATTCTTCCACTCATGGTTGTAGTATTTTGGGTTCAATGAGTGAGCCAAACAATGTAAAGGTATGGAATTCTTGTCCCATCTGCTGACAAGAATATCCTATATAGTGGTGAAGAAGGCCTCTGATGATGTCTCATACTCGGGGCACTCACTTTGTAAAATAATGCTCCTCACAGACTCAATCATGGAATCCCATCCCTCATAAACCTTTCCTAGGATGGGTTGTTCTGTATCTGCAAATCAAAGCAAAGAAATGATAGGGTCCATGATCTGAATAAGTAGATCTACCCTCTCCCACCAAGCATCATATAACACTGCACCATTTACTCTTTTAGAGACTACTTGATCTGTCTTTTTCCAAAAAGACCAAAACTCTGAAATAACCATGGCCCCAAGAGCAGTCTTGACCTCCCTCAACCTCTTCAACATGATGAATGAAGAGGCAAATTGTGTATCCACAATCTTCAACAATGATAGATTGTTGTCCTCGGTGTAGATAGTGAGGGAATTTATATGATTTTGTACAAAGTTATGAATATGCCATGCATCCTCAATAATGTTACCAATCCAAATCACATCATAATCAATAGATTTCAGTGCTAAGTTCAATAAATGGCCAACGCAAGGTGTCCAAAACAATTGTGGATATTTAGCTTCCAAAATCATGTCAGCAGCCTTGCAAATAGGTGCATTATCTGTAATGATTTTCACACAAGAATCAACACCTTCATCTTCAATAACTTTAATAAACAACTCACCCATATATTGTGCATCCTTGTATTGTCCAAGTTCATCCACTGCTTTCAAGAAAACTGGACCATTCAAGGAAGAAACCATGAAGTTGATGAGTGGGTGTCGTGTTGGATCTATCCATCCATTAGAAACAATGCTAACCCCAGATGTTGCCCATGATGCTTTAATAGGCTCAAGTATTTTTTCCACCTCTTTTTTTTCCTTCGTCAACAATGTGGTTCTAAGCTTCTCTAGCCCAGGAGGCACATACCCTGATGGAGCCCCTTGAGTTAGAGCTCAACACATCTCAATAAATAGAGGTGAGAATGCAACATTAAAGGATATGAAGTTTTGATAGAAAAAAGGCAATGGTGAGATCAAGCTCTTCCCATTTCTCCTTCTGATGAATCTTGTCCATTGGACCAAGTGAAATTGCCTTTCTTTTTGCTACTTGTCCCCCACCAAAACTCTCAAATGGGAATTTTTTGTTTCTTTTCCTCAAGAATGGAAGGGATCATCATTCTTGGTTTTTTTTATTTTATTTTGCAGCCACATTTGCCATACCAACATTAGACTCTCTTTCCATTTCTTTCCTCTTTGGTAAAAACACCTTTGCAAAAGCTATAATTCCACAACCTGGTAAAGCTAACAAATGAAATTTCACACGGAAATATGTTCTCATGAAAGTATTGTGGAAATGTCTGCATTTCCAACTCACATTGCCTCCTCCCTTCACCTTGTTTCTTGGCCCTTGCTCTCTTGTGACATATTTCTGCAAGGGATATTTGTTATCTTGAGGAGGAAGTCTTCCCTTAACATTTGAAGTTGTTTTTGCAGCCCCACTTGCAATAGAGGGAACAATTGTAGCAGACCCTAATGAAATTGGGAGAGGAGGGGCATCTCCAATGGGGACATTCTTCCTCTTCCTTTTCCGCTTCCTTACTGCCCTTGATTGAGCCATGAATGTTGTAAAAAATAAACCAAAAATGCACAAATTTGTAAAAGAAATGCACATGCAAACTGTTGTAATAAAAATGCAAAAAAAATAAGGAGAAAATGCACTTACATGTTGCTTGAATCTCCTTGAAAATGCTCCCATGCCCTTTGCTCCTTTCTCCCAAACACCCACAACAAACCCACAACAAACCAAACAACTCAATGTGAAAATAGAATGGAGAAAATTGCCTTTATAATGTCGTGCAGGTTCCTAATTTCCATATTCAAATCCGAAAATCAGGATGTTTTGATGCAATTGGCATCATGAAGGTGGATCGATGAAACAATTTAAAGGGTGTTGTCTATCGAGTCACAATTTTTCCCTAACAGTCATTTTTGGCTGGAATCCAATCATTTTCTTTTTTCCAGAATCCAACTATGTTAAAATTGGCAACTAGGGCCAAACTAGATGTGGGTCATCTTCTTTATGCCACTTGATATTTTTCTTGGATTCCTCTCATTAAGAGGTGTAGGATTGATCTAAAGATCATTCGATTCTGACATGTATTCATGGAGATATGAATTTATTTGTATTATGTGACAATTCGTCAAGGTCGGCCAACAACCAAATTTCCCCCATCTATCCTCAACGTATTACTATAAAAGAAGGTGGCTTGCAAGTCATTTGATACACACCTCTTGTGATCTCTTCCTCTCCACCTTTTTGGGTTTTATTGGAGGGAAGAGTCCCTAACAGAATACGCAGCGCTAGAAGGTTTTCCCTAGCTCTAGATGTTGTTTAAAGATATCTATACGCTGCCCTCATCTACATTCACGGAGGATGATTGTTACATTAGAGGAATCTTTGCCACCAGAAAGGAGGCCCTTATATCACAACAAGGAAAGGCTTCAACGCTGGTATGGAAGAGCCCTAATGCTTCCCTAACAAAGAACCTAACATTGTCATGGAAGTGAACCTAACACAGTCATGGATGAAGGCTTTCATAACACCGCAAGGAAGTGACCTAAACACAGGTCTAATGTCATTGTTCTTATCATCTAGAATGCAGTTAGTGAGGGTTTCATAGGCAACAAAAGGAGGCATGTATTTGCTATAAAGAGGGGGCCTTGACAAGCCCTAACCGCAGTCTTATCAAGTGTCTCAAGCTGGTGCCCTAGACGTAGTCAAGGAAGAGATGTATACACAGTCCATGGATGGATCTAAGCCACAGTCAAGGAGGGTGTTATAGGCAGCTCAAGGAGGCTCCAAATAGCAACATCTAAATGTGCACTAGGACGCAGTCAATAAGGCTTTAATCCACAACTAAAGGGAGCTCTATTCTTTGGTAAAGGAGGCCTAGGGTCCTATCTGCTATCCTAAACCACGAATCTACAGGTGACCCCATACGCAGTTAAGGGTGACTGTCCATAGCTACAAGAGGATGGTCACAAGCAACCTTACACAGTCACCTAGCCACTGAGATTATGCCACGTTGTTGTAGGTGACAACATGGCCATTTGTTTGGGTATGTTATGCTAGGCAGAAGTATCCAATAGGGTTGTTGCATAAAGTTTGATTGGGTCACTGTGATGATGGGTGCAACATGGTGCAACACAGTGATGATGGATGCAACATAGTGTAGCTTGACAGTGGTGCAGCATGATGATGAATGGTGCATCATCGTGCAACATGGCAGTGGTGCAACATAGTGATGAATGGTGGAGCATAGTGCAACATGATGATGAATGGTGCAACATAGTGCAGCATGATAGTGGTGCAGCATAGTGCAGCATGACAATGGTGCAGCATAGTGTAATGAAGTGCAACACAGTGATGGGTGTAGCTCAGTGATGGAAGCAACATAGTGATGAGAACAACTTAGTGATGGTGTAATATTCCTAATTAGCTATGGCTAATTGGAATATTCGATTTTGTTCGATTTTTGCCTTCTATAGTTATTTGTAAATAAAAAGTGAGGAAGGGGGAACATAACTCACTTTAGAATAAAAAGTCACTTCCTAGGTAGTACAACGTTGTGACATAAGGGGGAACCAAGGGAGCCAAAGGGGGACGTAGAAATGGGGCTCACGTAGACACA
>APFE031387080.1:20699-46106 GCA_000404065.3 Pinus taeda
CATAACTCACTTTAGAATAAAAAGTCACTTCCTAGGTAGCACAACGTTGTGACTTAAGGGGGAACCAAGGGGGCCAAATGGGGACGTAGAAATGGGGCCCATGTAGGCACATGGAGGAACTGCGCAAGAGGGAAGGAACACATGGCAAGAAGGGGATCACGCAAGAGAAAGTGAGCCTAGGGATTGTGAGAGGCAGAGGCTATAAAATAGAGAGGAACCCCCTCATTTGGGATCATTCTGGTTATGAGCATTTGTGATAGTCATTTTGACTTAGAGCACGTTGGCTGTTTAGTTAGTCTGCAACACTGTTTAGTGCATTGAGTGTCTCTGTTAGGAGATCTCACCCTTAGCCCTGGGGGACTTCGAGTGCCTACTCGGACAAGGTATTTCCATTGGCATTCCAGCAGTAGTTTCATCAGCATTTCGGCAATAGTTTCATTAGCGTCTTTGAGGAACTGCGCAGAACCCCAAGGGGGTGATTTTCGGGGATCAGCCATTTCAGAAAAGCTTTCTGGGTTTTTCTGGGTTTCTTGAGTAGAGTCTGATTCCAGAGTTTCATCCTTTTCTGAGGAAGGTAGTAGCCCTAAATCCTCATTCAATTTCCAGTAGCACTAGCACAACAATTTTCCAGTAGCTGGGATGCAGATCAGTGTGAGGCCATTCCACGAAATCTTTCTGGGTTTTTCTGGGTTTCTTGAGTAGAGCCCAAATCCAGAGTTTCAGCTTTTTTCGAGGAGGGGAGCAGCCCCAAATCATCATTTGTTTTCTAGCAGCAACATCCATGCAAAGAGGCCATTCTTGTCATTCTTAGAGTATTTCTTCACTTGCCTTGTGCAAGTCGAGGTGCCATCTGTCTAATCACCTCTTGTACTCATTTATTACTCAGTATAATAAAATGGCTTAGCATTTCTTGTGTATCTGCTTATATTTTCGATTTAGATTATTATATGTTGTTCCACTGTTATTTTATCACTTCTGGGTTATTAAATCATTTGCACATATTTGGTTGGAGTTTTTGCTGGGGTTTGACGAATATTCTAGGTTAGGAATATTACAGTGGTATCATAACATATATTTGGCTCAGCCTGTGGAGCTAGCAATCCATACACCAACAGAAAAACCCTATATATGTTACAGAGGTCAGAGATACAGAGACACTGGGTGTAGGTTGGAGAACACTTACGGAGAGGGAGACTGTGTTTCAGTGGTGGATGCAGAATAGGAGGAGCCTGTGGTGGACGCGGAGCAGGAAGATCCGATGGCAGATGATGACGGGAAGAGATTTGCGAATATGCTCCTCAAATCCGTGCAGGATCTGTTGAGGCAGATAGAGGTGATGGGGCAGAGATTCATGGCAGTAAATGCCAAACATCGTAAGAGCCCACAAGATTTTCAGGTTGGTGAGGGATCAGGCGCATCCCACCATTTGCCATAGCAATGTGATACTGTGCAGCAGGGGGCCTCACATGCCCCTACACACTCTACCATGCCCACCTTCTTAGGAGCAGACACCGGGGTAGCAGCCCAATAGGAGGCAGAGCCCGAGCATATGGGCGATTATTTTGCGGAGTACCAGGCCTATGGGCAAGAGTTCATGAAAGCCTTCTCATTCAGAGATTTTGTTCAGCTCTAGCGGGATAGCAGACCCCGCGATCATCACATAGGGTATCGACATTACCATGATGGCGACACCCACCGTGTAGCGAGCAGATTCCACTTGCCTACATTTGATGGCTCATCAAATAGTTCGGCAAAGTCTTGGGTGGAGAAGCTAGACATTTATTTCTAGCTTAACCAAATGTCGGAGGCAGAGGCCATCAAGGTGGCAACGTTACATTTGGATGGCGAGGCCCAGGATTCATGGTTTCATGGGATGGTTACATTGGGGCACTCCATAGTGACGTCATATGTCGATTTTACCAGGAGACTGATGGAGCAATTTGATTGGAGGGATCTAGAGCAGCATTTCGTTGAGCTGACGAGGCTGAAACAGACAGGGAGCCTAGAGACCTACATTGTAGATTTCTTGAGGGTCTCTGTGATGGTGCCAGACCTCTCCATGGCACGGAGGGTCTATATGTATGTTGAGGGGTTAGCAGAGCCACTTCGGGGTCTAGTCCGATCCACTAGACCAGCTACGCTCCAGGACGCTATCAGCAGGACTCGGGACTTACAGGATGTCTTACCCAGGACCCGAACACGTTACTCCCAGAGACAAACTTTCCAGTCTAAGGGGAAGGATGTGAGGGTTCCACCTCCAAAGGGGAATCCAGGATGAGTACAACTTGATGATGATGCCAGGAGGAAGCTGAAGAAGAAGCGGTTGTGCTTCACTTGTCAGGAGCCATGGGCACCAGGACATAGATGTGCTGCTAGTAAAGCACATTTTATTGAGGTCTTCTCCGAGAGCAGTGGAGAAGAGGATGACGAGGAGGATGTGGAGGCAGGAGATAGCCATGCCATACAGGGACCTTTGCCACCTCCACCAGCAGCAGCTGGTGGTGCATCTTTTGCACCCACCGAAGGGGCCCTTGCAGCATTGCGAGGAGTTCCCAAGTATCTAACACTACGCATATGAGGGACAATATGTGGCCAACACATATTAGTTTTGGTTGACAGTGCGGCAACCCACAACTTCATCGATGCTCAGATGGTTGAGCGGAGAGGTATACAGACAGAGAGCTTCGATGGGTTTTCAGTCTTGGTCCCAGGAGATCAGACCATGACGTGTGCTCGTTATGTTCTAAAGCTTTAAGTGACAATGGCACCTACAGATTGACTGACCACTTTTTCGTGGTCAATATTCGGGACACCAACATGATACTAGGTGTTCAGTGGCTTATCACTCTAGGGAAGGCCACGACAGATTGGAAGACCTTGGAGATGGAGTGGGATGATGAGAAGATAGGGAGGCATGAGAAGATATGGGGACAACACACATATCTACCTCAGACTGTCTCGGCTCATCAGATGGAGGTAGTCTTCAGAAAGGGAGACATAGAGTGGGAAGTGGAGTTGCATGCATCAGAGGCAGGAACTATAGGGCAGACGGTACACCCAGAGATACAGTCTATCCTTGATCGGTATGCCATAGTGTTTGGGGAGATTCCACTAGGATAGCCACTAGATCGGGGGTTTGAGCACACCATCGAGCTTGAGCAGGGCATACAGGCCATGATTACCACCCACTATAGGCACCCCAAGGCCTATCGGGATGAGATTGAGCGGGCTATCCAGGATTTTCTTGCATTTCCAGATTTCACGTAGCCATTTGTTTTGGAGTGTGATGTATCGGGAGAGGGGATTGATGCAGTATTGATGTAGGGAGGTCACCCTATAGCATTTGAGAGCCGGAAGCTCCTTCCACTCAAGAGGTTGTATTCCATATACGACAAGGAGATGCTGGCCATCATGCATGCGTTGGCTAAGTACCAGTAGCATTTGGTAGGCAATAGGTTCAGGGTGAGGACTGATCACAACAACCTCAAGTTCTTTTTGGAGCAGAAGCAACTACAGGAGAGGCAACAGAAGTGGATCAGTAAGATCCAAGTATATGACTTTGGCATTGAGTATGTCAAAGGTAAGAACAACGTGGTAGCAGATACCCTTTCACATAGACCAGCCACGTTGTATCTTATGAGCTTGGATACAGATTGGAGGGCTCGAATCTTAGTAGAGTACTCCAAGGACAAATTTGCATGTGAGGTTCTGGATGGGCAGGTGGCAGATGACAGGTACAGGGTGGTTGATGAGATCATCTACTACAGGAACTGGATCTTCTTGAGTGAGGGGTCTCAACTCAAGAAGAAGATACTCCAGGTATCACATGATTCCCCATTGGGAGGACTTCAGGGTTTTACAAAAACCTACAGGGACATTAGGGAGAGGTTCTCATGGAATGGCCTCAAGGAAGACGTACTCCAACACATCTGGGAGTGCGATGTTTGCCAGAGGAACAAGGGAGAGATGAGCCATCCCGCAGGATTATTGCAGCCTCTTCCCGTTCCGGAGGGGAAATGGGAGAGTATTTCGATGGATTTCATCACAGGGTTGCCCATGGTACAGGGCAAGGATTGTATCTTTATCATCGTTGATCGACTGACGAAGTACACACATTTCTTTGCCATATTCGTACACTATACAGCAGCACAGGTGGTCGAGCTATTCTTTAGGGAGATCTTCAGGCTACATGGTCTTCCTAAGACCATCGTCAATGATAGGGACAGTTGTTTCATGGGCGGGTTTTGGCATGAGCTTTTCTGATTGGCGGGGACAGAGTTGACACCGAGTACCAGCTATCACCCACAGACGGATGGACAGACGTAGATAGTTAACGAGTGGTTGGAGGGCTACTTGCGTAACTATGTTAGTGGGCAGCAACGAGCATGGCTAAAGTGGCTGCATCTGGGGGAGTACTACTACGATACTTCACATCACATGTCCATTGGTATGTCACCATTCTATGCCTTATATGGGTATCATCCTTTATCTTTTGCTGACGTGATGTTTGGTGATAGCAAGGCTCCTAAAGCCAAGATTTGGATCCAAGAGAGTCAGGGTATCCTCCGAGCTCTCAAGGATAACATGGCTACAACGTAGAACCAACAGAAGTTGTATGGCGACAGGGGTCGGGTGGAGAGACAGTTCGAGGTAGGGGACATGGTTTACCTACGATTATAGCCATACCGACAGTCATCGTTGAAGCAGAAGGGGGCTGAGAAGCTCAAGCCCCGCTTTTATGGGCCATACAAGGTGATACGCAGGATTGGGCAGGTTGCATATGAGTTGGAGCTACCCCAAGGCAGCAAGATTCATAACATTTTTCATGTATCATGCTTGAAGAAGGCATTGGGGCAGAAGGTGACCGTGACGGATGAGCTACCACCCATGGATGATGAGGGGCATTTGGTATTGCAGCCGGAGGCTATCATTGACTCTAGGGAGAGACGATTGCGGAGCAGGATGGTCCGGGAATTCTTGGTGAGGTGGAAGAATTTGCCAGATGAGGATGCCACTTGGGAGAGTGAGGAGATCTTACAGCATCCATCACTTCAGTTGCTCGAGGACAAGGAACATTTTGCCGGGGGAGACTGCAATATTCCTAATTAGCTATGGCTAATTGGAATATCTGATTTGGTTCGATTTTTGCCTTCTATAGTTATTTGTAAATAAAAAGTGAGGAAGGGGGAACATAACTCACTTTAGAATAAAAAGTCACTTCCTAGGTAGCGCAACGTTGTGACTTAAGGGGGAACCAAGGGGGCCAAAGGGGGATGCAGAAATGGGGTCCACGCAGACACGTGGAGGGACTGCGCAGGAGGGAAGGAACACATGGCAAGAAGGGGATCACGCAGGCGAAAGTGAGCTTAGGGATTGTGAGAGGCAGAGGCTATAAAATAGAGAGGAACCCCCTCATTTTGGATCATTCCGGTTATGAGCATTTGTGATAGTCATTTCGACTTAGAGCACGCTGGCTGTTTAGCTAGTCTGCAACACTGTTTAGTGCATTGAGTGTCTTCGTTCGGAGATCTTACCCTTAGCCCTGGGGGACTTTGAGTGCCTGCTCGGGAAAGGCATTTCCATTGGCATTCCAGTATTATTTTCATCAGCATTTCAGCAACAGTTTCATCAGCGTCTTTGAGGAACTGCGCAGAACCCCAAGGGGGTGATTTTCGGGGGTTGGCCATTTCAGAAAAGCTTTCTGGGTTTTTCTGAGTTTCTTAAGTGGAGTCCGATTCCAAAGTTTCAGCCTTTTCTGAGGAGGGGACCAGCCACAAATCCTCATTCGATTTCCAGCAGCAGCAATAACACGACAATTTTCCAACAGCTGGGACGCAGATCAATGTGAGGCCATTCCAGGAAATCTTTCTGGGTTTTTCTGGGTTTCTTGAGGAGAGCCCAAATCCAGTGTTTTAGCTTTTTCCAAGGAGGGGAGAAGCCCCAAACCATCATTTGTTTTCTAGCAGCAACAGTAGCACAACAACAACATCCACGCAGAGAGGCCATTCTTGTCATTCTGAGAGTATTTCTTCAATTGCCTTGTGCAAGTCGAGGTGCCATCTGTCTAATCACCTCTTGTACTCATTTATTGATAAGTATAATAAAATGGCTTAGCATTTCTCGCTGCATTTCTTGTGTATCTACTTATATTTCCAGTTTACATTATTATATATTGTTCCACTGTTATTTTATCACTTCTGGGTTATTATATCATTTGCACATATTTGGTTGGAGTTTTTGCTGGGGTTTGAGGAATATTATGGGTTAGGAATATTATAGATGGGTGCAACACTGGGATGGGTGCAACATGGTGATGGAATCACCTTGGAGAATCATTTGAAGCAATATGCCTTCACCTGAGTTCAGATCAACTACCTCATGTGTTATCTTCTTAGTGAAGATCTTTGCTCTTATTTTGAAAATTCAAAGTGTTGACTTCTAATGTATATGTACTATCTCTCTCTCTACTGGACTATTGAAGAACATAAGAATAATTGATCAAGGGTTCCCCACATTAGGGTTTGTCCCTGGATAGCACCACATCTTGTGTCCTTGTCTTGTCTTGTCTTCTGTGGTATATGTTTACATTCTATCTACATTTTACTATCATGCTAAATGTGATTGCTAATCTGGAATTGATATTGAGCTAATATGGAAAATTGAAGTAAATTTTCTCTCATCATAGAACATACCTAAAATTAACATGGTATTAGAGATGAGGTGAAGACAAAGCCCAAGCAAGAGTGAAAGATCAATCACCAAAGACAGTTGGAAAGGACAAAAAGGCTCAATGGGTTCCTCATCCCTCTTTAAATTCACCAAGGGTGAAGTTGAAGCAAAGAAGATTATCAAAGTGGCGCAGTGGAAGCATCTAGTGGCCTACCTATAGGTCACTTCAATGGGAAGTCTAGATCTAAGAATGGAAGGAAAGGCAGATGCCTTGCTTGTAATAATTTTGGCCATTATGCGAGGAAGTGTCCAAATAGAATGGACACATCACTTGATGATGATAACAATCATTCCAAGGGCATCTTCAATGATGGGAGGAATTACAAGTACAATGGCAAAGGAAAAGGGAATGCAGGTCGTCAAGGAAATGGTCATCTCTTCAAAAAAGCAAGGATCTCCAAGTATGAAGAATCTAATGTTGTTTCAGATAAGCAAGAGGAGATCAACCCTCTTCACTACCTCTCCTCCGGAAAGTTTGAAAAAGTGGTATATTGATAGTGGTGCTTCAAGGCACTTCATCAGAGACAAGGAATATCTCTCTAATTTGATAGAGAAGGAGACAACCGTGGAGATTATTCTTAGAGACGATGCCACATATCCCGGAAAGGGTGTAGGTAATGCTAGCCTTCAATTAAATGAGAGTAGCACGATTCATTTACAATTTCTTTATGTAATTGACCTCAAGAAGAACATGGTGTCCATTTCGGCAATGGAAGTCAAAGGTTTCAAGGTGACATTAATAGATGGAAAGGTATGTGTTTGAAAATGGAATTTTCAAGATGCTTTTACTCATGGGTTCAGGGTTGGAAATTTGTTGCAGGAAGTCCATTGGGGACCATGTCGTGTGACACACCTCTTCAATGGCACCAGAGGTTTTCTCATCTTCATTGTAAGGCCCTACTCGATGTGAGTCGAATGGTGACAGGGATGCCTAAATTCAAGGAAGAGAATGAAGGTACATGTCTGAGTTGTATCGAAGGAAAACTTACAAGGGCACCATTCCCCTCATGTAATAACATGACCATAGATATGGATCAACCCGAGAGGTTTAAGATTCATGATCGAGAATCTCATGTATGCAGGTGGAAGAAAGCCCTCTATGGCTTGAAGCAAGCACCTCGGGCCTGGTATGAAAGGATAAACAACTATCTAATGAAGTTGAGATTCACTAGGAGTGAAGCCGATCCAAACCATTGCTTTAAGGTTGTGGATGATAGACCTCTCATATTGTACCTTATGTGGACGATCTCTTTCTGGCGGGTATAGACCCTCTCATTTACAAAAGTAAGATGGAGTTGGATTCTGGATTTGGAATGGTGAACTACAAGCTCGTGAATATCTTGATGAAGCCTAACTTTAATAAGTTATGCGGTAGTGATGCTGCACCTGATTTGGGAGATGCCTTTGAGTTTCATAAAATCATACTAGCATTAATGTTCTTAGTGAACTCCTGTCCAGATATATGTTTTGTAGTTAGCATGTTGAGCTCATATATGGTTGAGCCTCACTGGATTGGTGCCAAGAATCATTTGAAATATCTTTAGGGCGCGATCTCTCGTGGATTGAGATACCCTGCCAGAAATGTGAAGCTGCAAGATTATTTTGATGATGATTAGGTAGGCAGTGTGGAGGATCGCTAGAGCACTTCTAGGTGCTAGTTCTCTTTGGGTTATGCTTTGTTATCCTAGATGAGCAGGAAGAAAAAGTCGGTTGCTTTGAGCATCGCTGAGGCCAAATACATAGTTATGAGTATGACTTCGTGTGAAGCTATCTGGTTGAGGAAGCTCTTTAGTGAGTTGTTTGGACACATGCTGGATACCATCATGATCTTCTGTGACAACCAGAGGGGGATTCGATTGTTGAGGAATGATGTGTTCTATGATCGCTCCAAGCATATAGACATCAGGTACCACTTTATCTGGGATATGGTACATCGAGGAGAAATAAGGCTCCATCACATTGGGACTGATGTGTAGGTCTTCGATATTTTGTCGAAGCCCCTGGGAAAGGTCAATTTCTTGACTTTCCATGAACGACTAGGAGTCGTGGAGAGACTCTTTCCTAAGGGCCCTATATGATATGGACATTGAGCTCTGGGAGCTCCGGGGTGCTTGGGAGTACATCTTGGAGTGATGAGCAACCATAAGGTGAGTGGTTCAGCCTTCCCCCAGTGGTATGCTATGTAGGCAGGATGAGTGGTTCATCCTTCTCCTGCCGAGACACAGTCATAGGATGAGTGGTTCAGACTTCTCCTAGTGATTTTTTGTGTATAGGGTGAGTGGTTCAACCTTCCCCTTGTATACCCGTGGTGAAATGTAGGCAGGATGAGTGGTTCATCCTTCTCCCACTGAGACATCCTACCCATGCAATCTGGGACTCATGGGAAGTACCTCTCATCTAGCCAATGAGTAAGGAAATGAGGATAGGGACCATAGTAGTACCGATGGTCCAGGATCAATTGGAACTGACTTCGGGTCAGTAAGAGTGATATAACTCACTCTTTTTTTGGAACAGATTTTGGATCAGTAAGAGTGGTATGATACACTCTCTTTATTTGGAACTAATTTCAAATCAGTAAGAGTGGTATGATACACTCTCTATATTTGGAACTGATTTCGGATCAGTAAGTGTGGTATGACACACTCTCTTTATTGGAACTGACTTCGGGTCAGTAAGAGTGGTATGAGACACTCTCTTTTATATGGGATTGACTTCAGGTCAGTAGAGGATGGTATGATACATTCTTGATCACTCGTTCTTATTCTTAGTTCAGCAGAGCAGAGCAAAGCAAAGCAATGAAGGGCACTGATGGTAGATATAGTACAGTTTGGCTGATGGATAAACTGATGGAGTTCTCCCTAGTTGAGAGGGAGTGTTCAAATTTGTAATTACAGTCAAACTCCATGTGGGTCATCTTATTTATGGTAGTTAATATTTTTCTTGGATTCCTCTCATCGAGAGGTGTAGGATTGATCTAAAGATCATCTGATTCCAACATGTATTCATGGAGATATGAATTTATTTGTATTATGCGACAATTTGTCAAGGTTGGCCAACAACCAAATTTCCCCCATCTATCCTCAACGTATTACTATAAAAGGAGGTGGCTTGAAGTCATTTGATACACACCTCTTGTGATCTCTTCCTCTCCACTTGTTTGGGGTTTAGTGGAAGGAAGAGTCCCTAACAGAATACGCAGCCCAGAAGGTTTGCCCTAACTCTAGATGTTGTCTAAAGAGATCTATACACTGCCCTCATCTACATTCGTGGAGGATTATTGTTACATTAGAGGAATATTTGCTACCCAAAAGGAGGCTCTTATATCACAGCAAGGAAAGAATACAATGCTGGTATGGAGGAGCCCTAACACTGCCCTATCAAAGAACCTAATGTTGTCATGGAAGTGAACCTAACACAGTCATGGATGAAGGCTTTCATAACACCGTAAGGAAGTGACCTAAACGCGAGTCTAATGCCACTATTCTTGTCACCTAGAATGCAGTCAGTGAGGGTTTCATAGGCAGCAAAAGGAGGCATGTATTCACTATAAATAAGGGGCCTTGACAAGCCCTAACCGCAGTCTTATCAAGTGTTGTTAGCTCACTAAGATGCATTTTTACAGGCAATCTCAATCCCTACATTAGTTGTCAACCCGAGGTAAGTCTTTTTATCTCAAGAGTGTCAGCATAGTATATGTAGTGAATCTAGAGGTTATCTAATGATGAGTCGTTGCAATCACTAATGACTAGTTTTTCAATTCAATTCACATAATTATGGAATGAAATATATATGGAAGAAATACTCTTAACACACTCTACAATTCTGTGCAACTTGTTCCGAAATCAATTGAAGCTGAATGCAAATAAGAATCACACTTGGAATTGTTAAAATAGCCTTAAGGATAACTTACTCAATCAAGGAAAGAAACTATAACTATTGAACAACACAGTTAATATATAGCAACCCAAATTAACTTGCAATTTTCAATTGAACAACAACAGTAATTGAACAATAATCGGTAATTGAATAGCAAACAACAATTGAATAGTAATCGATAATTGAACAGCAAACAACAATTGAACAACAAATAGCGAGAAAGGATTTCTAAATAGCAAATTATCTATATTGCAATATGTGGAAGTTAATTAGACTTATCTCTAGTATCTATGATGACATCAATGGAAATGAACAACAATCTACTATTAACACTGATTCACTCATTCCAATCAAAGCACTACTTAAGTATGTCACACGGCTTCACTCTTAATCTAATTGAACAACAGTATGAATCAATATCACAAACCTTTACGATAAATGAAGTAACCAATGAATGAACATTAAATCAATAGAAAAGACTAAATATAAAAACGATAACACAAGGGAGTAGTAGAACTTCTCGTGTCTAGGCCCAGAGTCACCATAAGCCTCCGCTTAATGAGAACTCAGAATATAAATATGTATCAAATGCAACCTTCTTTCATTAATGCAAGTAACAACTTATAGAGTCTCTGAGATAACAATGTATATGTTTTCAAAAAGAATAATTACAGATTATCAAAGTTTGAACTATCTCTAATTTCCTTTCAGCCCTATATATAACATAAAAGAGTAACCAGATAAAAACAAATCCTTAGGATCAGGGGATCCTGAGGATTTCGCAATACATAATCTGATCATGTGATAAAATAGCATTGTTCGAGCTGATATCCCGCTTCCTTGTCTGCCCAAGGTGCTGTAACTTTTCCCTTTTATGGCCTCGTTTTGTTCTGTCAACTGAACACTTTTGCCCAGTTCGCATCCCTGCAAGCAAAGATAGCAAAAAATCAGTTCCTTGTGCTAGATTTTCCTATTTTGTCACGAAATGCTTTCATCCAACTTTAGCTGATGTTTTCCTCATTTTAATCTATAAACAGAGATAATCATATAAGGATGAATGGTAAATAAAGCATTTTACGAAGAGTAATCATACCTTTTTCCTGACCCAACATACTCCCCATCTTACCTTGTTGCATCTCCACATGCAAGCGAGTAGTTTAGATGCAACTGAGTTAGGGAATAAGCAGGATATACCTCATCCTTGTAATTCCTAAAACCATTTTTCTGCTTAAGGACAATGAAAGCCTGGGTTACCTCTTGATCCTTCAAGCTATAGTCACCGCGGTATTGATTAGGAGGATACTATATGATTGGGGGTCTGCAACGACATCCTATACAATCAGGCCCCATCGTTAAAATCATATTACTATATTTATAGAAACGAGAAGAGGCGACTTTGAAGTTTCGATATCCAAATGGCTCTCGGTTCCTCACAGTGTTATTGGAGACTTCCCACCTATATCTTGATGCAAACAAGGCTTCTTCCTTAATTTCCTAGAAATATTCCTTTTCGACCTGAATGATATCAATATGGAGCGGCCCCAATTTATCTACAACACTGGCTCGCTGCATAAATTATTTATGCCTGACAGATAGGAATAATGGATGTGTAGGCTCCCTTCTGACCCATAGGTCAATGCCATATTCACATTTTCTGAAATTGTTGTGAGCCTTGGCCCACTTGAGTTGGTTGGTAGCAAATGATAGAAATGCCTGAAATTGGATGTCTCCTATAAAAGGGACAGGGTGGTTGTCCCTGTCATCTTCTAAAAAGAAATTATGCATATAGAATTCACAGAGGAGGCACTGAATCTTCTCATCGTGCTCTCTGAAACACTTGATAAATTCGGGACTGGTTTTGATCTCTACCGGTTTTCCAGCCTTAACGGCCTTGACTTTTAACAGGAGGTATCTGTCCATGAGAAATAAGGCATAATTTGTGGCAGGGGCTCGACAGGATAGGGTGTCTAAATAAAGAGAGCAGACATCTCCATTTTCTCTCTAGCTTTTTGCAATTGACCCTTTAATCTTTCAACCTTCTTTTGCTCAGCCTTATATTGAGCAAAGGTCTCATCTTTGGTCATGGTAAGTGCTTCAAACTTATTCCTTAACCCTTGATGTTCATGTAGAGGGACCATATTTTCCTAGTGATGAGCCAGTTCCTGTTGAACCGTCAATAGCTCATTCTGTAATTTCCTGATGACAACCTCTCTTACCAAGGGGGTGTAAAGGGGTGTCTCATCTATTTGGGCCTCTCCATCCTGGGTCTCCGTAGGGTCTGTCTACACAGCAGCTTCAGTTGCTTCTTGAATCATACAATCAACTCGAACATCTTTTTCAACATCTGTTTCGACAACAATATCCAAAGTGGGGTGGTCCGTTTGGGTTCCTTGCGAAAATATATAGGGGTCCTCAGTTTGCATGGCAGTGTCTTCTATCATACTTGGCTCGGTCTAGGTTTCTTTTGCATAGACCACAAGAAACTCTGTTTGAGTCTCAGCATCCTTCCCAAAACATTGTTCTGTTTGCGTTCCTACAGTTTCCATTTCCACTTTCAATTTCCTGGTTCTGGTTGCCTTTTTTAACCAATGTTTCAGCTACCTGATTACTTGCTTCTGTTTTCTATACTTTCTGAGCATCTTTCTAAGCCTATTTCTATAGGACATCATTACTCTAGGACCTCCATCTGATGGTGGGTTAGCTGCATTATCCTTTGGTTCCTGTACATGCTTTACTATGTCAGCATCAGGGATGTTTCCAATTGGAACTACGTCTCCTGGTGGAGTTTCACCTTCTAGCTCGTCGTTATTATGCATTTCTTTTTCAGGAGATCCCAATGCAATGGTATCTCCTGAACAATTTTCATTCTTCGCGTATTCTCCTGGGTAGGCCTCGTCCTCAAGGGACTTCGAAAAGGGAGTATCACCTCATTGATTAGCATCTCCCAAGTTTTCATCTTTAGGGTTTCCTTCAACTGGGAGGTCCACTAGACTGGTGCCTATTGTCTAAGTTTCTTCTTTACTGGCTTCTCCTTCATGTACCTCAGCTTTGAGGGGTGTTTCTATAGAAGGAATTGATTCCCTCTATTCCTCCATGGCATCAGTAAATGGTTGGGTTTAGTCACGACCAAGGCTGTCAGCCGGGGTAGACCGGTCAGGGGTACAATTCTATTTTTTCATGCTCTCTAGCTATTATGTACATTCGTTAAACATTCTCATGTTTTCCAATACCCTGGCCACTTCCTCCTCATAGTCTTGCAAAGGGGGATTTTGCGGACTAGGAGGTGGTGTGTAGGATGGTCCGGCTTCCTCTACTTGAATTGGGATGCATCGCTGGGCTTTCACTCACACAAAGCACCTATGCTTTGCTGGCTCTAAGGGTGCATAGGAATTCTTTATCTTTAGTGTTCTTCTCGGGCCTAGGGTTCTCAGCCCTTGCTGCTTTGTTACCGCATTTTTTTGGGTTGGAGCCAAGGCGGGATTTATGATGTTGTCCCATGTTAATTGCTACTGGGTCAATCTATTTGTGATAATTAATTTAATTAACCAATGATGGTTGACTACACTATATGGGTCTTTAACTGTCCTTACTCGTCGGGCAACATCATGTAACAGGGAATTCAGATAAAACGGTAAATTAACTGAAATTCTTTGATTTAAAATGGCTAGAAGTTTCAGTTGTTGGGGCTTTAACACATCATGTCGGCCGTCGCAGGTAATGTATCTTTCGACGATGACCGCTAGCTCTTGCCACAGCTGCTACAACGCCGAAGGATGAATTCCTTTCCCTGTTCGTACCAGCCGCTTGCCCGGATCCTGGAATACTTCAATTGTGTTGTATAAAAGGACGTTTTTATTTGTCCATTTTGCCCCCTCTGTTGGAAGTCCAATGACTTCGGCTAGGACTTCTTCAAAAACCATCATGCTTATGCCTCTTACCACTGTGCTACCATTCTGCAGATTCTGTAGAAATTCCAGCATTAGCTCCTCATGAAATCCTTACAATCTATTTAAATACTGTAGCCATCCAGCACATTCGAGGATTGCACGAGCTTGATCTGATACCATCAACACTGGAGGTTCACTCTGGATAGCTCTTTCGCCCATGGTTGCTGCACCTGAGGCTAGTTCGCCTATATACAATTGTGTTTTACCTCTGTAATTCAAAACAACAACAATGTATGTTACAACAATTAACAGGGAAATGACGTTGTTTAGATGATTATTATCATATTTAGTTAAGTCATTCATCTTGTCAACCATACTTAACACAGGATTGTAAGTTCGCATGCCTGCTATAATGGTTGTCGTTCTTAGTCCAATCGGAAATTCTTACTAATTATTACACATTCATACTCATCATGTGGTTTGTACTCTGAAGGTAATTTGAATGATTGTCACACAGTTATCCATAACTGTGACACGTGTTGTGCATACGCAGGCCATCCCTCCTCTGATGAAAAAAAGGGTGTCCACGTCCTTTCAGCATGTGAAAAGCAAGCAAATTCATTGATGTGAAATAAATGCCGACAATCAATCTAAAAAAACACAACACGCAAATCGGTAAAGCATTTAAGCAATATTCGTCATCGGATGTGAATTGGCCAAATCAAATAAAAACATCAAATTTTAATTCATTATGTCAAAGATCTTCACCGTGAGCGATATTAATCACACCAGCATAATCGATGGTATGTGTTTAATGACTATCATTTAATGATTGGACATATAGAATAGAATGAATATAGATTGAAGTCATTATGCTATTCAGCTTGTAAAAGTGCTTCTCAAATGGAAATTCTCTTTTAGAAACAAATCCATAGGTGATAAGAGCTAAATGACATATGGTAATATAAGGTGATACTCCAATACCACAAGCAGAGTCGTTGCTGCCAGTAGGCATTCATAGCCTCGACAGGGTTGCTTTTTAACCCCCCAAATGAGCCAGAGTTCTTCTTACAGTTAATCTTTCTTTTCTTTGTCAAAAAGAGACCACTATGTTGGCATGGTGACCAGATAACCATAGTGCCACTCACCAGGGTGTAACAAAGTGATTAGGCTGGCTCGTGATGAGACCCCCTGTTCTTCTAACATATGTAATTATCAAGAAGGTCATTACCTTGGTTTGGTGGCCAAATTGGAATGTCACCTATTACATCCTTGTGATCATGGTAGGCTGGTTCGTAATGAGACCCCCTATCCTCTTTAGACAATGTTTTAAGCATTTTCATATTTTATCATTTCCATTCTTCTTTTGCAATTCTTATTGTAAAAAGAGGGAGGCTCATTTGCTCCTTAAGAGTAAGGGATGGTGTAAGAAGTAAAAGGATGCCAATGAAAGTGTTATACTCTTATCCCCTTATCATTATATCAATGAGTTTTATCCATTTGGGAGTATAAACATAAGCCAACATGGATTAAGAATAATGGATCATTTCATGATGTGTCCAAAAGAAAAGATGTTCAAACAATCATTGTAAAGATACAATGTATTAGCTTATGAATAAAGATAACCATCAAAAGGTTTTAGAAGTCATAATGATATTTTTATCACTATTTTTCCTTAGAAGAGGCACAAATCGATTCAAATCGTGCTTATTTGCAATACAAAAGAAGAAGAGAGAACGACATAATGATAAAAAAAATGAGAAAAATTCACAATTTATCTTTTTAAAAGGGTGATGTTCAATATAATGAACGGAAATCGTTCACTCGTTTGAACGACGAAATCAAAATAGAAAATGAAAAGTGTTGTTAAATCGATTGAATGGCAATCATTTAATCGTTTGCACAGCGAAATTAAGAGAAACAAAAAGTGTTGTTCACTCAAGTGAACGACAATCATTCAATTTGTTTGGATAGTGAAAATCAATCAAAAACAAAAAGTGTTGTTCACTCAAGTGAACGACAGTTCAATTTGTTTGGACAACGAAAATCAATCAAAAACAAAAAGTGTTGTTCAATCAATTGAATGACAGTGGTTCAATTCTTCGAACAATGAAATCAAAAATAAAAACGAAATGTGTTGTTCAATCAATTGAACGACAATTGTTCAATTGTTTGAACAGTGAAAACTAATGAAGGCAAATTATTAAGGAGTTTAGACTTCTGTGATCCATAATCTTGTTAAGAGAATAATTTCAGCAAAATCACATAAAAAACCATTTGTCGACGCGTTCCGAACCAACCAGTGTGGTTCATCGTCAGGACAAGTTGAAGAACCAGATCAATTGAACGACAAATGTTCAATAGTTTGAACAAAGAAAACAAAATGAAAACAAATTGTGTTGTTCAATCAATTGAACAACAACGGTTCAATTGTTTGAACAGCGAAAAACAAAAAAAAAAAAATAGTAAAATGTGTTGTTCAATCAATTGAACGGCAGACGTTCAATTATTTGAACAACGAAAAACAAAAAGATGAAAATGTGTTGTTCAATCAACTGAATGGAAAATGTTCAATTGTTTGAACAACGAAAAACAAAAAGAGGAAAATTTGTTGTTCAATCAATTGAATGGAAAACGTTCAATTGTTTGAACAATGAAAAACAAAAAGAGGAAAATGTGTTGTTCAATCCACTGAACGACAGACATTCAATTGTTTGAACAACAAAAACAAAAAGAAGAAAATGTGTTGTTCAATCAATTGAATGACAGACATTCAATTGTTTGAAGAACGAAAACAAAAAGAAGAAAATGTGTTGTTCAATCAATTGAACGGCAAACGTTCAATTGTTTGAACAACGAAATCAAAAAGAAGAAAATTTGTTGTTCAATCAATTGAATAGAAGATGTTCAATTGTTTGTACATCAAAACAAAAAAAGAGGAAAATGTGATGTTCAATCAATTGAACGACAGACGTTCAATTGTTTGAACAGCAAAAACAAAAAGAAGAAAATGTGTTGTTCAATCAATTGAATGACAGACGTTCAATTGTTTGAACAACGAAAAACAAAAAGAAGAAAATGTGTTGTTCAATCAATTGAACGATAGACTTTCAATTGTTTGAACAACAAAGCAAAAAAGGAGGAAAATGTGTTGTCCAATCAATTGAACAACAAACATTAAATTGTTTGAACAACAAAAAAAAAAAGGAAAATAAATTTCCAAACTTTGTGAAACTTCCTAAAAAAAATCATATTTACATGGTAATGCCTAAAAAGGTATGTAAATTATTTACAATTTCTCAAGAAATTTCATTTTTTTGAAGGAAAAGTTGTTGGGTTCTCATTCCCTCCAACTAGAATTTGCATGGAGGGGTCCTCGCGTACCTACTCACAGAAAGACTCCTTGGTAAGCAGTTGATGATAGAGGTGCACTCGACGCCTGTTTACCTTAAAAGAATGGCCAGATCTGTCGATGGTAGTCAAGGTAAGAGTGCCATTATTATGCACTTCTTGAATCTCATAAGGGTCGAGCCATCTTGTTTGCAACTTGCCCACGAAGTCTTGGAATCTGGAATCGTACAGAAGTGCCCAATCCCCTCTTTGAAACATTTTCTTCTTGATAAGGCTGTCATGCCATTTTTCCCTTTGCTACTGAATTATTGCAGTTCATTGCAAAGCAAGTAGTCGAGCCTCATCTAGTTCATTGATCTGCTGAAGATGCTTGGTTTGGGCTTCTGTTAAATCTAACCCCACTTCTTGGGCCGTTCTTAGAGTCTTTATTTCGAATTCGATTGGAAAAATTGGTTCCTTACCGAACACAAGCTGGTATGGAGAGTATCCAGTAGTATTCCTCCAAGTCGTACGATAGGTCCACAAGGCCTCTGGCAATCTCGTAGCCCAATCTCGTCGGTGTGTTGAGACTATCTTGGTTAGAATCGCTTCTATAACCTTATTGGTGCTTTCGACTTTCCCGTTCACCTGCGGGTGATACGGAGAAGAGATCATGTGCGTAATATGATGGTTTCTAAGAGTGGCAGTAATCTTGTGCCCTGTGAATTTCTTTCCCCCATCCGTGATCACTTCTCACTGTAATCCATACCACACAAATAGCCCAAAAAGGAAGTTAATCACTGCTTCCTCTGTGGCTCTTGGTAAATCTATTGTTTCCACCCATTTTGTCACATAATTCGTGGCTACTAGTATGTAGGCCTTTTGATTGGACAGCGGATGGAATGGACCTACAAATTCCAATGCCCAAAGCTCGAAGGGCTCTATGACTAATTGGGGTTGCAGAGGCATTTCATCAGATTGTCCAAGCTAGTCATCCTTTGGCAACTATCGCAGGCCTGGGCATATTTTTTAGCATCCTTAAAAATAGTGGGCCAATAATAGCCCATTTGTAATACCTTATGTCATGTCCTTCGATATGCGAAATGTCCCCCACAAGGTTCATCATGGCAAGGCTTCAGAATTTCATGGATATCATCCTCGTGGATACATCTACATATACACATGTCACCCCCTATATGAAAAAGATATTCGCCTATCCAAGAGAACCGGGCACTACGCTGAATGATCAATTTTCTTTCTCTTGTCATCAAATGTTTAGGTAGCTTCCCTACTGCTAGATAATTTGCCACATCTGCGTACCATGGCATCTTGACTGCCAAAGAAAACAGGTGTTCATCTGGAAATTGGTCATCTACCACTAGTGGATCATTCACCTTCGGGATTCGAGATAGAAAATCAGCAACTGGGTTTTCCTTCCCCAGACGATCTTTAATGGTAATGTCGAACTCCTGCAAAAGCAATAGCCACCATGTTACTCGACCATTTGTGATCAGTTTATTAGCTAAATATCGAATGGCAAAGTGATCAGCGTACAAAAAGACTTGGTAGTTGGTTATATAGTGTCTAAATTTGTTTATTGCATAAATAACAGCTAAGAATTCTTTTTCTGTCACTGTATAATTAAGTTCTGCAGAAGTGAGATTTTTGCTAATATAATACATAGCATAAGGTTTCTTATCCTCCTCCTGGGCGAGGATAGTGCCTATAGCTACATTTGATGCATCTGTGGAGATTTGGAAAGGTAGCTCCCAGTTTGGTCCACGTAATACCGACATCATTGAGACTAGTTTCTTTAAACCTACAAACGCTGTGTCACACTTGTCAGACCGACTGAAATCAACATTTCTAGTTAGAGCATATAAGGGTGCATCAATCTGTGAATTTTTTATAATAAACCTACGATAATAACCTGCATATCCCAAGAAGCTCATACCTATGTTTGAGTGCAGAGGGTCTACATGTATTCTCGCTGCAGAGATATAATGTCCCAGGATCATGCCCTCGGTCATCATCATGTGACACTTCACATTGCTTAAACATAACTTGGTAGAAATGCATTGTTTGAATACCTTTTCTAGTGTTTGTAATGCTTGATTGAAGTCATCCCCATATGGAGTAAATTCATCTATATATACCTCCAGTCCTTCATTTATTAGATCGGCAAAGATACTGAGTATAGCTCTCTAGAACATGGTTGTGGCATTAGACAAGCCAAATGGCAATACCCTGTATGTGAATGTGCCCCAAGGACAGGTGCAGGTTGTTTTATTTTGGTTTTCAGGAACAATTTGAATTTGAATGCAGCCACTGAAACCGTCTAAAAAGGAGAAGAACTGCTTCCTTGCCAACGTATCGAGGACTTGATCAATGAATGGGAGGGGGGAGTGATCTTTTTGTGTTTCCTCGTTTAGCTCCCAATAGTCTACACAAATACGCCACTTCCCATTTTTCTTAGGGACGACTACCAATGGAGAGACCCATTTACTATCTGAGATAGGATAAATAAAATATACATCAAGTAGCTTCTGCAATTCCTCTTTCACGATGTCCTTGAGGTGTGGGTTCAACCTCCATTGAGGTTGCTAGATGGGTCGAGCATTCTTCTCTATATAGATATGGTGTGTACATAGCTGTGGGTCTATCCCTTTCATATCAGGATAATCCCAGGCAAAAGCCCCTTTATTTTTCTGTAAGACCTGGATAAGCTTCTGCTGTTGTTCGCTATCCAGATTGCCATTGATATTTAGAACTTTTTCTGGCTCAATCTCAACGGGTTTGCAATTATGAACAGCAGTTGTCTGAATATGTTGGTCGTCTATATCCTTCAGGGGATCTTCCATGGCTTCGTTATCAAGGATTGCTTTCAACATCTAACGTTGTACATTACTCACATTAGCTAGCTGATTTATAAAATTATTGATAATGTCATCTTCAGTCTGATCTTTAAATTCTAGTGCCTCCGCTACTGTGAGTGGTGAACAAATGCTTTCTTCCAGGTACACTGGTGGCTACTTACATATTTTTACAATGGGAAAACTTGGCCTGGCAGCAGGATATAACACCATGTTTTTTACATCATCCCCCTTTGTAATAGTCATGTTGCCTTCTTGGCAGCCAATATATGCATCAGTTGTTTCCAGCCAAGGTCGGCCTAGAATCAGAGGATACCCATCCAACTGACTCCTTGGGTTTATAACCGGGAAATCTACTGGATATTCCCATGAGTCAACAGAAATTGTGATATCTTGTAAAGTCCCTTCTGGTCTTACCACCGATTGGTCAACAAGTTCTAATAAAGTGTTGGTTGGTTCCAGGGTTGTAATACCAAGTGCTTGACAAGTTTTTGTTGTTAATAGGTTAATGCTGGCTCCTAGATCAACTAGTGTATTGGGAAAAGAGCGGCCATATATCTGAACTGTTACTATGGTGTTTCCAGGATCTTCGTACTTTCCTGGAGTTTCCTCTCCCAAGAGTAAATCGGATAAGGTTCCTACAAGATGGATAGTGGGTGAAGTTTTTACCTTCCTCACAGGCTTCCTTACACACAGTTCTTTAATTGTTTTGGCATAGATGGGAATGTCTTGAATGGTCTAGAGGAGAGGGATCTTCTAAAAAGAAATTTTATTCCCTGGGCCATGATTCTACTGGCTATCACATTAGAGCATTCGGGGGCACAAGGATTTAGGAAACACTGGACAGATTGTAAGGACAGTAGACGTATTATCTTGTAATTTTCTTATTCTAGGAAATTAGTTAATTAAACCCACCTGGTGCACCGTTTGTCCAGGATAATCTGTCCGAGGGCATATTTGCCAAGCAGTAGTCAAGAAAAATCCGTTGATCTGGAGCATTCTCTCTCACGTTTTGTCAATCTTCCCAGCTACAAAGCAAAACAGAATCCCAATTGCCGCCGCATGATCTTCTAGATCTCACTCAAGCCTTTAAATCTTAGAATCTAGCCTTAAATTCTATCAAGCCTTAAATCTAGATCGAGCTATAGGCTAGATTGAGCCTTAAAGCTAGAATGAGCCTTTGTTTAACCACGTTAAGGGCTCGATCGAGGGTTTCTTAATCCCTCAATCGAGCTATTTGTAATTTTATTTCAAGCGCTTGATTGAGCATTTTGTGCACTCAATCAAGTTGTTGAGGGGCTAAAAACCAGATTTTTAGCTCCCCTTCTGCAGATTTCTCTGTAACACCATTTTGTACCCTAGCGGACTTAAGGCATAATTTGTTGTTAGGTGGTGGAGTTGATCATGTTGGGTTCATGAAGGAATCCTCTATACAAATGCATACAAGTTTGACATTTATGAATTCATATAATATTTTTCATATAATTTCTTTTAAACATGATGCTTGAAATTTTTTTGGATAGTTTCAAAGGGGCTGAATAAAAAATCAATAAAATAAAATATACACAACGAAAAAATTTCCAAAAATACCATGATCTTCGTTTACGAGTCCTCTTCAAAATGGTACTATTGCTTTTTCAATTTATTCAAATAGTTGAAAAAAAATGTTACATGAACACGTGTTTGCAAAGTGCAATTTAAATATTACTTCGTCAACTTCGAAAAATAATAGAAAATATATTTTTGCATAAAAAAATAAATTTTAATATGCATAACTTAGTTCTCTTTGTGTTGATCATGCTTATATAACTCTTAAGATGTGCGAAAATTTGCAAGGAGAAGCATTTTATTTAATGGAAAATTGATAGATTGTACAACACTAGTTTTTTTTGCAAAAAATATCATTAGGACAACAACATAGTTCTTCACAAATTGTATTTTTACTCTGAATCAAAATTCACAATGCTTGTATGAATTTTAAGAGCTTTACATCAATAAAAGAGTAAAGTTTTGAAATTTCATCGCCACGTTTTGCCCAAAAGTGTAACCCATCTTCATGCATTCACCCTGTAGCTTTGGAACAATAAATCAATCGCCTAATTAAAATCTCACTTTTAAAATTCGATAGCCATGGTCAACAAGTAAAAATGGTTGAACATGGAGCTCAACATGGTCGGCTTGGTTGACCACTTTTAAAAGTGGTTGATATGTTGATTTACAACATTTTCCACCTTTTAAAACTAATGATATCAATTAGTGTATATCAACTAGTTTTAATTATGTAGTTGTGCTAGTTGGTGATTGATGTGCATGCCAATGATTAAAATATTTGTGAAGTAAAATATCAAAATTACTATAATGAAATATCTATGATATTTTAGTCTACTTCACCATGTTAAACTATGGCTTTCGATGGTTGACAATGGTTGGTCATGTTTATTTATGTGATGGAACCCCAAATTAGCATCACTTTCAACCTTCGTCGTGTTGGGGGTGAGAGAGTGATTCCAAGAATCACCCTCCGCCATGCTAGGGGCCAAAGGGTGATTCCTAGAATCACCTTCCATCATGTTGGGGCCAAAGGGTGATTTTGAGGATTACCCTCCATTGTGTTGGTGGAAAGAGAGAACCATTGGTGATTCACACAATCACCCCTCACCATGTTGGGAGGCAAAGGGTGATTCTGGGAATTAATAACCCTCTTCCATGTCGGGACTACATGGTGATTCTGGGAATCATCCTCTATCATATCGGGGCTAAAGGGTGATTCCCTAAATCACCCTCCACCATGTTGGGGGCGAGAAGGTGATTCCAAGAATCGCCCTCCGCCATGCTAGGGGCTAGAGGGTGATTCTAGGAATTACCCTCCATCGTGTTGGGTCCAAAGGGTGATTCCCATAATCACCCTCCATCATACTAGGGCCAGAGGTTGATTTCGAGAATCACCCTAGTCATGTTAGTGGTGAAAGGGAACCTTAGGTGATTCCCGGAATCACCCTTCACTGTGTTGGGGGCTAGAGGGTGATTATGGGAATCACCCTTTATTATGTCAGGGCTAGAGGGTGATTCCCAGAATCACCCTCCACCATGTTGGGGCCGAGAGGGCGATTATAAGAATCATGATCCACCATGTTGGGGGCCAAAGGGTGATTTTTGGAATCACCCTTAGTTGTGTTGGGGCCAAACAGTGTTTTCGGAAATCGCCCTCCGTCATATTGGTGGGGAGAGGGCACTGTGGGTGAATCCTGAAATCACCCTCCACTGTGTTGAGGGCTAGAGGGTAATTCTGGGAATCACCCTTTGTCGTTCCGGGGATAGAGGGTGATTATCATAATCACCCTTCGTCGTGCTAGGGGCGAGAGGGCATCATGGGTGATTCCCATAATCACCTTCCACCATGTTGGGGCTAGAGGGTTATTCTAGAAATCACGCCCACGACCCATTGGTAGATGGGCGGGGGTGGTAGGTTGATTCCCGAATTAGCCCACCACCCCCGCCCAGCGGCCAAGGGGTAACTAGGCAGGGATGCACCCTGGACCGCAATGCCTTGGTCGCTAGGTGGGGGTGGCAGGATAATTTTATTTATTAATTTTTAATGTGATATATATATATATATATATATGATCCAACCTTAGTAATATTTTCTAAAAAATGATGTTCGTCTAGTTCTTTTGGCTTATGTTTTGGTTTTTGTAAAGCAGTTTCTTTCTAAGACATTTGTGGCTAATGGTAACTACCAAAACTATATATTGAAGTTTTGTAATTGTCTCTATTAGTGATTTAGATGTAGAATTTTTAGAGAATTTTGATGGCTTTGGATGGCACACAACAACACTCATCTTCATTGGCCTGGTTTTCCTTCTGGAAGATCACGATGGTGAATAGACCAAACAATGAACTTTGATTTTTGTATAATATTAATTTGACGTAATAGAAAATTTAACCAACAAAAAAATATTATCCTTATTTGGGGAAATACTTTCCCCCTTTCATGCCCCAATGGTCAAGCAAAGATTAGGTATCCTTATACCATACTGGTATATTGAATATATATGAGATGGTATACTAGTATATATTTTTATTGTTACGATACTACAAATATGTTTTTTAATTATAAAGATTTACTTATTTGTTAATATAAAATATTAAGCGCGCACACGCGAGCGCACACACCAATATATATTATATATAATATTAATATGATAGTTGATATTATTAAAATTTATTTTTGTATCATTTTTTTTGTAAAAAGAGTTGAAGCTTTATTGCAAAACTAAATTGAAAATATGAAGAAAAAAAACTAGAAAGACCAAAAAAAATTATAAAAGTCAAAACAAAAAGAAAACAAATTGAAATATATTAGAAAGAAACTATAACTAATGGAAATCATTTTTTCAATTTTAATAATATATCGTATTTAAACACAATAACCTATCAAACGGGAACTGAACAGAGTTCTCACTCTTTTAGAGGTAGCCAAAAATCATCTAATTTTGAAAAGCATTGATTCAAAATACATTTTTTCTTTTTCTTTTTCCTTTTTTTTCGGAGTATATTTTTGATACATTAAATTTTCTTTGCACAATTTTTTTTAAATGCTAGTGAATTTCATGCCAATTTTGAAAAGTGATGTTTTAGCAACAACCCTCTTTTTTGTGTTTATTTTTGACATTTTAAATTTCCTGATATATTAAGCACGAATAAAAAAAAAA
>APFE031387082.1:0-14882 GCA_000404065.3 Pinus taeda
ATATTATAGTAAAAATTAAGAATTATATATATTGACTATTCCAGTGCCTTACTTATCTAATGGTGGGGAAAGAAATTTAGGTGATTATACATGTCACACCCATGAGCTGAGCGTGTGAGACGAGCGATGGAAGGATGACAAAATATCAGTTAAAGGTGACGAGCTAGCATTTGCGATGAGCGGATGCATTCGGTTAAATGCGTCCGGGCAAACGTGTGATGACGAGTTGTGATGATGAGTTGCGATGATCCATTGGGAGAGTCGAAAATTCTGAAAATAAAAAAATTGAATAAGTATGGAAAGGCATGCGACGAGTTTTATAAGGTGTCAAAAAACCGACAAGTCTGTGGACTGACATGAGGAGTGAAGAGTTGGGAAAATTGATGCAACTCTTGGAATTAGTAGGCGAATTGTAACCTTAACTGCTTGAAGGATGAGTATATATCATTGATGAGTTGGAGGAGAAAAGGCATAAACTTCAAGCATTCCAAGTGAGTTCTAACATAAGAGGACACATAGAGGAGAAGGCGAATAGAGGAGGCAAAGATGTAGGTAGACCGAGGAATGAAACACCCAAATGAGGATAGAAAACCCGAGTTGTAGGTTTCGGTAGATTTCGGTGTGAACGAGCTGCAGGTGGGTGACCCTCCCTATGAGCGAGTTGGCCTAGGAATGCCTACCTGGCAGGTTGAACAAGTCGAATGGTTGAATGAGTTGAACGAGTCGAATGGTCTGAATGAGTTGAACAAGTCGAATGGTTTGAACGAGCCGAATGGCCTAAATGAGCAGAATGAGATGAACGGCCTGAATGAGTTGAACAAATTGAACAGTGAAAGAGCTAAGCGAGCCGAATGGGTTGAATGATTTGAATGAGTCGAACGATGAACGAGTTGAAGAGTCGAATGGTGAATGAGTTGAACGAGTCGAATAGGTTGAACGAGTTGAACGCGTCGAACAATAAATGAGCTGAACGAGTGAACGGTGCATGAGTTGAACGAGTGAACGATGCATGAGCTAAATGAGCGAACAATGACACAAGCTGAATGAGCAAAGAGTGCACGGGCTAAGCAAGTTGAACAAACCAAGGTGTGGCTAAATGAAGGTTGATCCTAGGGTGGCCGACCATGAATAGATAGGCCTAGTTGGAATATGGCAGTTTTGTCAAGGTGAACCTGGGGTTTCTGGCAAAGACTGATCTTGTAAAAATACTTGTAAATTTGTATTATTGTTATCATTTGGGAAACCTCTAACCAAGGAGTTGCCCCTCCCACTAAAAGAATTTTTATCTGTTGTGCATATTTATATGATGATGATGATGATGAATGTTATTTTTGTTGTGTAAGCATGATGAATGATTATTAGATTGCATAAAAATAACTAAGTGTTGAATGTTAGGCATAGCCCATCCTCAATAGTATTGGTCAAAAGAAATTGGGTAGCAGTGTTGCACCTGCCTATGTGTGGTTGAAAGACTACTGCCAGGATATAGGTGTGATAGGTGGTATCATAGGAGAGATACAACAACAAAGTTGTATTTGGGATCAAAAACCTTTGGACAAAGACGTAATTTATTGTCTATATAGATCACAAAGGAAGCTCACGGTAGATCAAGCAAGAGAACCTCAAGTTATGATAGGAGAATCCAACAAGGATGTCGAATCAATTCTCATGGATAGAGTCATGGATAAGATTGATGAAATGGCTTCTGATATAGCTTTCGTGAAAGCTAAATATGTCGAATGTCGGGATATGGTAGTGAGATTGCAAGTAGAGCACATGAAGTTGAAGGAAGACTTTGAAGACCTCAAAATATGATATGTGTATATGGAATGGCTGTATACATAAACAAAGAAAGAAGTCAAAGAGATTGGAGTTTTGAAAGACCAGGGTATGGTATAAATCCTAAAATTGCAAAAAGATATTACTCATGCATAAAATGAGATAGCTATTTTGAATAAAGTAGTGGGGAAAAGTACACGTGGAGGAGTTGCTCATGTGAAAGTCAAGGAATCTCAATCCTATGATCAGACAAGAAGTGCAAGTAATCTACGCAATTTTCTATGGTATATGGAGTAATACTTGGAGCATTTGGGAATGTATGATGATGAGGCCAAAGTGAAGGTAGTCACTAAATTCTTAATGAAGGATGCTAAGATGTTGTGGCGAAGAAAGATTGACCAGATTTCCAGTGGTGATGCTGAGGAGATCACTTCATGGGATGATATGAAGAAAGCTTTGCAAGGCCATTTTAGTCCACAAGATGACACTTTGGATGCGAGGAAAATGATAAAGTATATGAAGGAAACAAGAAGTCTACAGGCTTATCAACGGGAATTTTTGAGTGCCATCTTGGAATTACCTGACATGGCAGAGAAGGACAATGTGTTCAACTTCACTATAGGGTTGAAACCTTGGGCATGAAATGAGGTGAAGAGGCAAAATATGAAGACACTTGAAGAAGCTTTTACAGCAGTTGATCACTTAGTAAAGCACTATGATGAAGGCACTGAAGAACGGAAGAAGAATATTAAGAAGCTGAAAGAGAAATATACAAAGGAGGAGCCTTCAAGATCGAATGACAAGCCAAAGATGAAGAAACCATTGAAGTGTTGAATTTGTGAAGAACCACACATGGTGAAGAATTTTCTTTCAAGATAGAAAGTGGTAGTAGTAGCAAAATCCGATACGAAGAAAAATAAAAAAGAAACTTTCGTTGGGGTTATTAAGATTTTAGGAGCTGCAGTAGCTATAGAAGAAATCTCACAATGAGGCCCTCAGAGAAACAAATTGGAGTATGTGTAGATGAAGACTTTGGAAGGCAATGTTCTCACAATGGTGGATAATGGTGAAACTCATAACTTCATGAGTGAGGATACTACAAGGAGGATTGAATTGAATTTTTTACCAGTTCAAGCACAGTTGAAACAAGTAAAGTCTCCACTTGATTCAGTGATTAGTGTAGCTAAGAAGATCAATGTATGCATAGGTGAATGGGTTGTGAAGGTTGATTTCACAATTGTATAGATAGATGGTTATGAAGCTATACTCGAAATGGAATTTATGAAGTAGTTTGAAGCTATGATAATGCCTCACATGAAGAAGTTGTATATTTACGACAGATGTGAAGGTGATCCTACTGGTCTGCCAACCATAGGGACTACAACAGCCGATTGTAAGATGATAACTATGGATGTGAAGGAAGTCAAGCAAGATGAGGAGGTATATAAGAGGTTGTCTTGTAAGGAGGAAAAACTTATGGAGCAATCATAGGTAATTATAGTGTTTTCTCATAGTAACCTGGATCTATCAAGCAAACTAGAGGCAATGGAGAAAGATGGGTATGCTAGGCTCGAGATTCACACAAAGAGTTAGGAAGCATACTTGCAAAGATTAGAGGTGGAAGATCCTGATAGATGGATTGAGATAATATGCTAGGAAGAGGGAAATTATTTAGCCTCCACTTCCTCCCCCTCTTCTTAACTAACATGGGGATGAGGCTCATTTTTAGTTTCTCATGCCTGTGAGTCTCCAAAATTTTGAGCAGACATCTCGGGACTTTGTCATACACCCTAGGCTACTTCATAACAACATTCATTCCAACTAGGATTTCAATGTGTCTTATAAAGGTATGACATATCTTACTAATGCATATACCAAACCCTAGAAAGCATTAAAACAATTATAGATCTGCAAAGCATCTAATATCCTTTCAAAATACACATGTTAGACTTCTTACTAGTGATTCATACAAATCCTAGATTTCATAGAGAATCAATCAAAGTCAATCACAACTTAGTCATTAACCTAAACAACTTCTACTAGGGTTAATTTTTCCCCTAGATTTTCAATCAACCATCAAACAGTCACTAACATGACCAACTACCACTAGGGTTAGTTTGCAAACCCTATATTTCCAAGCAATAATCACACTCAACCAAAAATTTAAATTTCAACAATATCTTTACAATGCTCAAATCGTCATATTTCAAAGATTTTCCTTTGACTAAGGTTTAACTCCAAAACCTTAGAAATCCAAAATCTCAACAATCATTAAATGCATAGAACTCATATTGTTACATTTTACACTAGACAATGTCATTACCACAACTTAACTTCAAAACCCTAGATTTTCATTTTCAACTATCATCTAATAGATTTTGGATTGTTATTTCACACATACTAGACAATTTTAGCTTCACTAAGGATTAGCTATAACACCCTAGATTTTCCAGATATCATCATCCTAGAATCTCAAACAATGAATTCTATTAAATCCTAAGACTCATGACCATCAATGACTAGGTCAACGCATATCTAGTAATTCATAACCATACATAAGAATATCATATGTCCAACAACGTTAATACATCTTGACCTAGACCAATCTGGGATTTCAACCAAAAGGACATATATCTATATATATATATGTATATCATCATGCAAATACATTTCATATCATGTGTTAGTCAAACCCAACTTCACAATGATATCATTAAGAGTTAGACACACAAACATTTTGATTACACTAGGGTTTACTAGAAAAAAACACACATACTAAATAAATCAATTCTGAGACAATATAAGGGTCTTGCTCACTCATTCCACCAAAACATAATGAGCTACGGTTCCAACATAGAACATACATTCCACCAAAACCTAATGTGTTAGGGTTCCAATGTAGAAACATAACAAACCCTACATTACCCAAACTTCAAAGGTTTGAAGATTTTAGACCTTATCACTTAACCCTAACCAGTTAGGATATCGTGATCATACCAAAATCCCAAATATACATCATCAATAAAACTTCAACTAGCATTTCACAATCATCCTTAAGTAACTTAGAATTTTAGACATTCATATTAGCATACCCTTTGGTTAGGGTTTTCCAGAACCTCTCTAGGGTTCTACATATTCAATCAAGGATATGAATGGGGTGGGCTTATTTATCAAGACATGGATCACCCAAATAAGAATAACTAAGATTCAATATAGCTAGTCACAACAGAGTTAGTAATAGATCATCAAATGAATAATCCTTTCAATCAATGTATTCAAAGCATACCTTTGTTTCTTGACTAGACTTGTCTTGAGAGATCCTCCTTCTTGTGGATGTTTTCCCTTTGTTTCTCGACTAACCTTTTCTTGGGAGATCCTCCTTCTTGCAGATGTTTTCCCTATTCAAGACAATAGAGGGAGAATGGTGATTAGTATTTAATATAATCAAACCTGAATGAGTACATGAACCCAATACTGAAAAGATATGAAATACTTATCTTCACAAAGAAGGTTGCCACAATATCTTCTTTAGTCATTTTCGTATTCCTCCGCTTATTCTTCAAACTTGCTACTTGATCAATGTTCTTAATAGTGAATGGCTTTGACAAGGCTTCATATATATCCTTAGCATGATCGATGTTAGCTATGTATGGGACAAGATTTTCTTTTATCCTTTCTACCATTAGAGTCATAGCCACCAATTCTAAATCCCTAAATTTCTCTTTTTCGCCATCACTAGCTTCTTCTATAAGCTTATTTACATTTCTTTTACCAAATCTAGCACCTTGTTCTTCTCGAGGATTATGTCAAACCTCTTCTTCCAGGATCTGAAGTTAGATGCTCCTTAAAGCTTTTTCTCACCCTTGATAGAGTTAGACATCTTCATTGAATATGATAGACTCATTTCCATAGATAGTTCCTATGAATGGATCTACCTTTTTCTTCTTCACCAAAGCTTTGATCCTATGTTGCGAAATCTAAAAGGTAGCAAAGATTTTCTTGATCTTGATAATTACCTGTGATGTTTCTTATTGTTAAATTTATTTATGTCTTATTTCTTTAGTTCATCAAGAAATTACCAAAAGAACTAGTACATAAAACAATGGACACAAGATGTAGGCACATGTCAGGGAAAAACCCCCCTCGTAGTGAAAGAATTTTTGATGTAGGTGACTCAGTATTCCTATGACTACAACCATATAAACAAATGTCCCTCAAGCAAGCTAAGAAGGATCATAAATTATCACCAAAGTATTATGGTTCGTACAAGGTGTTGCAAAATATTGGTACTATGGAATACAAATTGGAGCTTCCTGCAGCTTCCCGAGTGCACCAAATTTTCCATGTTTCATGTCTAGAGAAGGTTATAGCTGACAAGCTCCTAGTTCAAACAATATTTCTAGAAATTGACGAGGAAGGAAAAATCATATTGGAACCGGAAGCAGTCACAGAAACAAGAACTTGACAGCTACAAAATTGATCAAATTGAGAGTATCTCATCAAGTGGAATAACTTATCCACTGAAGATCCCACATGGGAGGATGAGAATGATGAAGATAAAGATGACCTCGATGCCATAAGAATGAAATGAAGTCTTGAAAGAATGAAGTTTCTCCGAAGTTATCAAGTTGTTGATCTCCACAAGTTGAGAGGGAGGGCATATTGTGGTAGTCCTAATGAATACCTTGAAGTGAGAATGAAACCAAAGAATGAAAGTACTACATATAGATGTTCAGAAAGACTTGAGAAGTATTGAGGTTGTATTTGGTGTTGCTGAAGAAATGGAAAAGAAAAACTTCCGATAAGATTGAAGATAATATAAGAAACATCAAAATCATTGAGCACCCCAAAGGTTTATGTTTACTTGTATATATGCATTTGAAAGTTTGTTACTCATTAGGGTTGTGATTGTGCAGGAACTCTCCATAAAAATTAAACATTTGAAGCATGCTTGGATTGGTGGATATATCTGATTTAGTTGGTTAAGAGAGATGAAGCATTGTAAGAGCCCTCGTGAAAATTCCATGTAAAACAATATAAATGCCACAGACGATGGGACACATATTCCAAGATGAATAGTGGGGGAAACATCCTAATAGGCGTTGATTCGATTTATTATGGTTAAGGAATTTGGCAAAGGAAAGGGCTAAGGTATTAAAGAGGGAAAAATGTATTTTGGCACATTTATTTATGAAAAAAATGGAAATTAGGAGAAAAGGAAGGTGAAAGGTCACACGTTGCATGTGGGGAGGAAAATGAAGGAAAATAATGGAAAATGAAAAAAATAGAGGCCTCCTTTAGTAAAAAGGCTTCTGAGGATCAATTGGCAAGATTGGTCACTGAAGACATGATAAACTCAGTTTTGAATCTCTCCCATTAATCTCTCTCTCTCTCATACTCTTCGATACTTAGAGTTTTCTTGGAACACTCTTTGAGAGTGTGCTATACATGGATTTTTGGAGCAAGAAGGAAAGAGAAGAGCTCTAAATTGCAAGAAGGCATCAGGATTACTAGTTACAGTGGGATTTGTTTGAAGGTACCGAGTTGCATGTATATTTTCCTCACTATTTTTGACATGCATGACACATGCATGTGGTTTCTTGGTTATGATTTTTCATTGGCATGAAGGATGGTCAAGATTGACAGTGGAGGGCCTAACCTTGTCATTTCCTAGATAGTGATGTGATTGTGGGTTTACTTTAACTGTTTTGTTTTGGTTGGTTCTCATGTTTCCTTTCCTTAGGTTCAATTACTGGTCTTGGAAGTCTTGGTTGGACAAACACTCTCGAAGCCCTATGACAACTTGGGTTGAGTTATTAGTCCTCGAAGTGTTGGTTGGAAAAATTCTCTAGAAGCCCTAGGTGTGCTGAGTTACTAGTCATGAAAGCCCTGTATAAGTTGTGGGTTGAGTTACTAGTCCTTGAACCCTTGGTTGGACAAATTCTCTCAAAGCCTTAGAAGGATTGGATGGAAACCAATCTCATGATGGTTTTGTGATGTCTAACCATAAGGTGGAATCGTTGTTTCATGGGTTGAGGTCGATGGCCTCTCGAATTCCTAGATGATTTTTTATTGTTGTGTTCTATGAGATCCCACATTCATTCTTATATTATGGCATAGGGCCGAATGGTCGAAGAAATATTTGGGTCAACCATTCTATGGTCGGGTGGAATGTGGAAGTCCCATTCTGGGTTTGGATTTTTCATTAGTAATGAACGGTTATTTCTCGTTTTATCTCTATGAGCATTATGTTGGATTATATGTTGTTTATATGGTTGTGATTTCATTGTTATTTCTATCCCTACTATGTTGGTTATGTATGCATTTTATGACAGTATTTATGTATGGATTTTAGCATGTTTTTACTTGTATGTGAATGGATAATGCGTTTATGACCTAATAGATGATAATGCAGCAAAAGGCATCAGGGAACAATGGTTCATAGTGATTATTAGATAAGTATGATATCCCTACACTTAACTATGTTATTTACACATGTAGATTACATGTCGATGATATGTTTGACGAAATGCCTGTCATGGCTAGTAGGGATCTAGTCAAGGTCTTGAACAAGTATTTTATTTAGTACTTTCATTTCCATGTTACTTTACTGACTTGAAGCAATGGATCAGTTATGGGCAATGTCCTAACCTCTGAGCATGAAAAATTGGCTTAAATCTTGGGGTCCCTGGCACAACACTGAAAATTTTGGTCCACAGTCACTCGCAGGCAGGCCTATGAGAGTGACTTTAAGTTAGCGGTTGCTCCCTTCCCCATAGCATGAGAGCAAATATGGCCCAAGAGGCCTAAAACAACAGTGGGACCCATGTACATGTTGTTTAAGTGGCTGACTTATCTTGTGAGGGTTTTGTTGATGATGTTGAATGTCTATATGGTGTGTTTGTATTGGCTCCACTTCCTTAATGTGACTTAGGAGGTCGAATCATATCATAGTGGCCTCTTGTTGCATATTTACCTCGACAAACTGGTTTCTTGGGTAGATGTGGGAGGAGGGTGTTACAATCATCTTATGGCAAGATTCTTGGGAGGAAATATGGCCAACCTATGTGTTGATGTTTAGATCCCGAAGTTGGGAGGGTGGCAATGTCCGTAGACCTCTCATATTGGATACACACCAAGATCCATGGGTTGGTGGTAGATCTTAAAATCCTCATGGTACCTAGAGTGGCTAAAGCTTGAGTCCATTTTAGTACCACCAAATTAGAGCACCCTCGTGAGGTATCTAATATGTAGCACTCTGTGTTTTGTTAATCTTCATAAAGCATATCATTTTGATATCTTCCATGTACCTCTCTATATATGTTATTATGGATATCTCCCTAGTTAAGAGGGAGTGTTGAGGAATCTAACTAGTGTCAGTATTCATAGTTGTATTTGAGTCTTGATGCTTTTATTAATAATGGATATAGTAGGCACCAAAGGTCTGAAATCTTTCCTTAAAGCTAGCAAATGTCCCAAGGTTAAGAAATACCTTAAAGATCGAATCTCAGGCATGCATCACCCTCTCATCGACGGGACCACTAACAAGACTACGAGAATCCTTATGAAGCATAATATTCCCTGAACCTTTAGAACCCTCAACACCATTCGTAGCTCCCTAAGATCTGTAAAATACCTTGTTGATCGCAAGGACATGAAAGGTGTTTATGTTATTCATTGTTCTTGTGGAGCCCCCTATGTTGGTGAAAGTTGGTGCTCTATTAATTAGAGGAGTCATGAGCATGCAACTAACATCAAACATGGGATGATCTGGTCTTCACCCCTGGCAGAGCACATGGAGAAGACTAAGCACCATATATGTATTGAGGAGGCCAAGGTTATTTCTAAGATTTCTCTATCTCATCAAGAACTACACTCAGTGTGGAACAAGCTAGGGGAAGATACAATATAAGACTCATCTTCTTAGCTAGGAGAAGATATGTGTACACACAGATTTTATGATTACTACAAAGCGAGTGTGAGAGTGAAGAATTATATAAGTATTGCAAATTTATTTCCTCTGATAGTGTTTCAACATATTTATGGAATTAGGTTGGTAAGTTTGCTAATTGTTAATATTAGAAAATTTAAATATGAATATCTTCTTATTGGAAATGGTCGTGCTTATCATTTAAAATATAGAGTCTACAATTATTATGAATTTATCGGGTCCAGGGTTAGTTCCCAAGCCGAGTCGACCTCAGTCGACAACTTGGGTATAGTCCCATGTACCCCTAGATGAAAATGTAAGGATTTTCTTTAAAAAAATGTCTCGGAATATGCTTTGAAGGAAGATGACAAGTTGTTATGAACTAAATAAAATTTTGTGTTAGGTTTTGTAGTTGGAAACAAAGGGGGATCGTGTGCCAAACCCTCATAAACCCAACAAGGGAAGAATGACATTGTAAATGGTGGTTGAATAGTAATTCATATCATTACAAATATAGGGATGTTTGAGAAGAGAAACATAAATCTTATGAGATGCATGCTTTATTTAAAAGAAAGAAATAAACAAGATTGACCCTACTAGGTAACAAATAATTATTTTAAGAAAAGAAAAGAGGAGTTATAACAGTATAAGAAAAATCAAAACCTATGATGGACAACTATATATGGATACAAGGGCTACAACCACCTTTCGAGTCACTTGTGTGATCCAACATGACTAGGTTTCGTAAACCATAAGGAAGAAAATAATGCTAGTAGGAAGATAATATGTGTCAAAAGTTTGTTTAATCCAAGGGATGAATTTTTGTTGTTGATGCTAGCTTTTTATGGATCTTCTATGGTGGCTAGGGTTTTCTTGATTTTACCTTGCTATAATTTGGAGAGTGAGATATTGTACCAATTTTGTGATAAATTCGTTCACATCTATTTCATTTATCTGCACATGTATAAAGTATCTTGCTATCCAAAATTGTGTGATTTCCAATTAAATTTTTCTTCATGCATTCTTTATTGATTAAGTAGTTTTCAATATTTTTCATTCATGTTGATTTTGTATAACATAGGGTTGAAAATTTTAAGTGATTTAAGATAGAAATTGAGGATAAAAAAACATATCTATGTCACATAAACGATTGTAATAAAGTGATTATCAGATTTTTTATGAGCTTACTGTGTGCCCTAAGGGATCAAATTTGTCACAATTTGTTTGGGATCTCAAATGCACACATTTAAAAAAAATGGCACAACATGCTCACTATACAAAACAAAGCTCACTCTTAAACATGGAAGTATGGCATGTGGTGGCCTATATAGAAAATTATTCTAATATACTAACAACATATTATGCCCAAACATGACTATTTGGGATATAATGGTGTATATACAAATGGGTCTCCTAACCACTTCCACCTTCATCGCCATCATTTGCATCCTTTATCCTCCTACTAGAAGAAAGGAGCTCAACATTCTTTCTTTTGGGGCATGCTTCTTCATATTTTGTTCTTGCACTGAAGATGATCTAGTAAATCACAAGATTGTTTTCCTCTTAGATGCCCCTAACCTCTCTACTATAACAGGATTTAATAGTTACAAGAGTTATAGCATATAATTAAAACAAAAAATGCTTAGACTAAGACTCATCATAAATAAAGGAAATCATAAGGGAATGATCTCATCTTGAATGTTTCAGCGAGTGATGGATATTCACCAGGTGGAGTCTTCCACTACGCAACTTGATTCGAAGAGATATTTATTGTTGCATCCATTGAACTACCATTGTGGGTTGGTGATAAAGGGATTACATGGGGCAAATATGGAGAAACCACTTGAGATGGAACAGTGTTAGTCAAAATATTTGTTGGGACCACCCTAGGGGTAGAAAGGGGCTAGAAAATGGATGAAGGCCCTTGAGATGGTTTACTAATGCAAATTTTATGGGTGGATGAGATGGAGAAGGTGGTGGAGGCACTTGATGACCAATAGAAATGGGTTAGAATGATGATGGAAGTTCCAAAGTCAAGGTAAGTTAGATACCAAACATGAGGGAAATGGGAGGATATTGGTGGAAAAATAATGGGAAAACAAGGAATGGTTGTGAATGATATGTAGGGTTAAGAGTTTAAATTTGAGAAAATGAATGAATGTGCATACACATTTATAATATTTCAATTAGTAAAAGGGAACATAAGAAGAAAAATCTACCAGAGATAAAACATTTTGAGGAGAACCAAAGAAAAATGGATTAACACAAAAACTCTATGCCAAGCCAAAAAATACTTCAGTGAAAGAAGAAGTGAGAAACCAACCTAAATAGACCATGGGAGAAAATAACTTCTCATTGCGGTTGTTGTCGGAGAAATCTTGCACCATAAAGAATGATACGTCCTTCAAGAAAGTGGTATTGATTGGTAGGAGATCACCTCCTCTCTAATTTCATCTCACACCATGAAATATCTCCTTTTCATTATTCGAGGTGACATGCTGGTCATTCGTTGTGCAATAGGGATAGGTCCATTCAGTGGCCAAGGATCCTCAATATTACCCGCCGTGGATGAGACAAACAAAAACCTAAAACAAACATGTAAAGGAGTACCTTGAATTGAAACTACTAAGTGTGATTTCCAAGACTTGCTCATAGTAAGTGTGGCTCTTGTAAATAATATTCGTGGAGTGTAATGCCATGTCCTGTGAAGTAATGCATGTTAGGTGGTGGAAGAATTCCAAAAACCCGTAATGCATATTGGGTGGTGGGAAAATGCCCAAAATCCTTGCCACTAGCACAAACACCCTAACCTTAATTTTACATCATATTTATATATAAAGATAAAGTAATTTATAGTGAAAAGTCTCTAATTCCCTCTATAATTCCTTCCTCTTTTTAGTGTGAGGGAGATGGGTAATTACTCCTTGAGTCAATATGGAAGCTTGTAATTCATTCCATGACATAGAATTGATAAGTAATATTAAAAGAGAAATATTAATAACAAAAAAGTGTTAGCGATAATTAAAATATTTCAATGTCCATAGTAATTGAAAACAAAAAATATAAATTTATAATTTCTTTACTGTTTAAAAATATTTCAATATCTTCTTTAAATAAAATATTTGAATATCTATCTTACATAAAATAACTGTATGGGGCTCACAAGATCTCTATAGCCCACTATGGGATAGATATTTTCAAACAACATTACATTAAAACAAATAAAATAATACTCACCTTAAATAATGTTAATAACAAAAAAATATTTCAATATGAAACATACATATTAATATGTTATCACTTTTTTTCGAGAGGAAAAAGTAGTAATTTCCTTTATTAATAAGAAAATTACATTTTGTAGACGCTGAGCATATACATATGGTGAGGCTAGGCCTGTCAAAAAACAAAAGTGATTCTGGAGTAGAAACTATTCAAAAAAAGCATTAATATGTTGTTGATCTCTTCGCAGAGAGACTAGTTCTGAGATAAAACAAGTGAAAGTATAATATTTGCATATGATCATTATGATAAAAACTATTCATGTCAGGCCTACATTAAACTCTTGGATCTATGAATGGCCTGTGATAGTGTCGGTATGTATTACCATCTCTTTCCTCCTATATCAACCAAGTATCATCATCCATGATTCCTTGGATAGGTGGTAGGCAGCTGAGTTGTGCTCCCTTGTTCATCGGTTTCCCTCCAGGTCTAGTGTGTCTCGTAACAAGAATTTGTCCTAGCATCTTCCATGCAATGTCCTCCACTTCATCAATTTTTGCAATATGAACACCCCCTTCAAACCCATTTTTAAATGTTCCCAATCCTCGACCACCAGCAAGTACTTGACTTTTCACAACAACCTCTTTCTCTTCCGGAAACGCGTCTTTGATGGCCTGCCGCACTTCTGCAACTGAAGAGACAACAATACCTTTGGGAGAATTAACTCCATTTTTTGTCATCAGACTTGAACCCTGGTATTCGTGGATATTGAGATGTCGAACTTGTTGTTGCTGCCACGATTGCCATGATCTGATTGGTGTAACAGCCCTGGTCAGCAGCTGACCAGCAAGCCTCTAGCCATTTTCAACATTACATTAAAACAAATTAAATAATACTCACCTTAAATAAAGTTAATAACAAAAAAATATTTCAATATGAAACATACATACTAATATGTTATCACTTAACCTTAAGTTGAAAGAAATAAAATAATAAGGGCCTTAAAAAAAGTTAAGAGAAAAAAATATTTTAATATAAGTTTAAGTATGCCATAAATAAACATTTGAGTGTCCCCTTTAAATAACATAATTTTACATCTTTATATAGAAAGGACTAAAAGTAATTGATAGTTAAAAAACTTTATTTGGTCTACTTTTTCATATGCTGAAAAAATGTAACTCTTCCCTAGTCAATATAGTTTGCATCTGACATCTAAAATAAAATTGATCTTACAACCTATTATGAAGGAGATGTGATCCTTCATGGAGCTCACATATGGTACTTTACAAACACATGGTAATAAAATAAATTATTTCAGTGTGAAGCACAAATAAAATATTTCAATTTCTACATAAAATAAAGTAAGATATGTAATTCTTTAATAGTGAAATGCACACCTTGATTAAATATAAATAAAATATTTGAACTAGATGTTGCCACTTAATGTTACATTTAAAAATATATAATAATATTTACTGTAACAAATTAAAAGGTATAGCCATAAAAATATAATGTAATATCTATATTAACAAATTATAAAATATCCATATTATATTTGCCTAAATCTAAAAATCAAATTTAAAATATAATTTTTTCCTCAAATTTTACACTCTGATCAATATAAACATATAACAATATACCAAATATAGTACTATAAACTTATAACAATTTTCAATATATAACAATTGTAAATAAAAAATAACACTTTTGAAATCATTAATAAAACTTTATATAATTTTTTAATCTTACCCTAAAACCCCTTGAATGTAAATAAAAAACTAAACTAAATATCAAAAACACACAAATAAACATTCAAATCATAAACAAACTAGTTTTCAGAATAACTCACAGGTATTATAAACACACAATCATCGAATCAACATTCAAACAATAAATAAACCAGCCATCAAAATGACCCACACTTATTATAAACACACAATCATCAGTATTATGA
>APFE031387094.1:2048-168042 GCA_000404065.3 Pinus taeda
GTCAAAACAGTTAAGGGAAAATGGTGGTGATCCTTCTGATCAAGTCTCATATGAGTTATCAATCATTTATGCTATGTCTTGTATTCACGTCTTGTAGATTGTATTGATGCCAAGTGTTTGACATAATGTCAGTTCCAATTGAGGATGGTTAAGCCTAGTCCTGGAGCCAATTTTTGGCTTCTAAGTCTTGTTGTTATGTAAATTACGGATTCTGAAAGCTACAAGGTTTTCTGGGAAGTGATCTATATTTTGGGCATGAAAAATGGTGAAAATCTTGGAGTCGAAGGCACAGGACTGAGAAGAAAAGTCCTTAGTCGCACCCATGCCTTCTTGTGGGAGTGACTGGAGCCTCTCAGATGCACCCTTATCCATATCAAGTGAGAATCTAGCGGTTTGATGCACTAAAATCTTGGCGGGACCCAGGGAATAGTCATGGGGATCACTGGGGAGGCTTCGAGGAGCCTTGCAGCAGGTATGGAAGGTCTGCGTTGTGGGTTTCCATCGATTCCAATTCCTTAAGGTCACCTAGGATGTTGAGTCTTGTCTTGGTAACCCCTCATATCATGTTTACCTCGGGTAAGCCGATGAAAGTGGGTAGATATGACAGGAGGCATTGTTACAATTCTATTGTCTATCTCCCTGATTATTTTTGCCCCCCCCAACCTTTATAATTCCTCCTACCCCGTCCTCTACTACCCTTAGTATTTATGACTAATTCTTATTTAGGTATTTGATATTTTTGAGCAAGACATAATGTTTTAGTATTAGAATTGTGTAAAGTTTCTTTGTTGACAAAAGCCTTCTCTCTTTCTGCAATTTTTCCTACTAATTTGTCAAAATATAAATCTTTTAATTTCCCACTAGCTTGGAGAGATTCCTAGTGTGAATAACCATGGTAAGGGGATTTTATAAAGGTAGTAAGTTGTAGATCAAATTTAACTCCGGTATATTCAATTTCATGATTGATGGCTTTAATTTTAGAAGCAAGTTTAAGTGGATCATTATCTTTCATTTCTAGATTAAACAACCTCAATAAGAACTAGATTATCTCCAATTCGGAATGTGAATCATAAAGCTCTTTCAAATTTTTTATTTCATCATATGTCATTTTACTTTGAATAATGTATCTGCTTACCTCTTTTGAGATTGGAGTGGAAATTAAATCCAAATCCTTTTTATCCTCGTGTAGCAGCTACAACTACCCTCCAAAATTTTGGCTATACTTCGTTTTGGAGCCTCCCTACTAAAATCTGGCCTCTTATCTCACATTAACCCAAGTACTTATGCTTTCATTGAGTTTTATCTTTTTTTCTCTATAGCTTGTGTTCTCTTACTTTATTTTTTGTCTAAACACAAGCTTACCTCTTGATTTGGTTGCAATCTGGTTCAAGCATAGCCTTAATGAACTACGCAATCCTAGAGGGAAACCAACCTTTCTCTTAGGAAATATGCAGTTCAATCCAACAGTGAGCTTCGGCTCCATAATTGTACAGACCTACATTGAACCCTACCTTCAGCTGGGAAACTGTGAAGAGCATGAGAGGCAGCTTGAGCCACTCAACCTAGGAGTTGTGCATAATCATTCCCTTAGTAGATGCCTGATGCAGAAGCCAAAGAGTTGCACAGTGCTTGCCAAAACTGCATAATCTCTTCAAGAAATGCATGATATCTTTTCTCAGAAAAGAAAAAACATCTCTAGGAAGTAGGGATCTATTATTAGTTTTTTGAAGGTGGCACAACGCAATCATTAGAAGTTTCTGTTAGTTGTCGTTTTTGTCCTTGATCTCAGGCATGCACATCATGAATTCCAATTTTTCTCAACTCGATGTAATAGGTCACTCTAGAGATCATTTTTATACTTAACCATCAAGCTCTAGCATGCCTGAGGAGATCAAGGAACCTTCAGAGCATCGTTGTCATTTTTCAGGTGAGTTTTGATTTTATCATCTTTTGTTGCCTTTTCTGTCGCTTTTTGCTTGTTTAGCTTGTGAGAGTGTTGTTTCACTTGTTTTTTTGAGCGACTGCTAGTGCTTTAACTTGTTTTAGATGTTAGAAGTGTTGTTTCAAGTTTTTCATTGCCTTTCCCAAGTGTCGCATGCATTACCTTGTTTTTGCACTAATGGTCGTCGTTGCGGTGACTCTCTCCACATGCTTTGTTCTCCTTTTATTTTATTGATCCCTGCACTTGTCTTACTTCCATGCATCATCACTCAATTAGATATGCACTTAGCATCACACCATCCTTCACATTTACTTGATTGCACACTCCACTTGGGTAGATCTAGGCTCCCCATACCTTGATCTCACATTCAATTGCATGTATTACACAATATGGAAGCTCAAGGCCTCTATCGTGGCTTCTGGAATCGCATAGACGTTGTTTTGGCTCGGCTCCAACTATGCACTAAACAGTTCTAGGAGATAGTATCCTAGCTTGGTCACTGAGACTATGCAATGTGTAGTCTCTCCCAGGCCCTACCGCAGGCTGAACTGCGCATTGTGCACTTCTAATCATCAAGCTTTCACATTGACTACTGGGACTATGCAATGCTCAGTTCTAGACATCAAGATTTTACATTGACTACTTGTACTGCATAGTGTTCAATTCCCACAGTCAGTCAGTCGCCCCTAGTGGTCAAAATTGCATGATACCTCTGATTAGATGTCCTGATTATTGCTTGATCATGTTGTGAAGTTAGATTTGTAAGAGCTAATGTTTGCTTGCCATGAGTGCCCTTTTTGTCCTGTAGGTACCACATTCATGAAGCACTTCTCTCCAGTAGAAATTGTACCATGGAACCAAAGAAAGCTTCTTCAAGAAACAACACTGGATGTAGTACTAGGAAAGTAGTTGAGAAAGTGCCAGTTAACTTGCCAATATATGCATACACTCAACTATCTATAGAAAAGGAGTCAACACTAACATGGCAGCAAGTCCAACAATAGTGGCAGAAGGAAAAAATTAGTACAAGGTCACAGAAAGAGGAAGTTTCTAACATAATATAGGGAGAAAAAAGCTGCAGAGTAAAAGTGTATTCAATCTTCATGCAGGCACCTTTGGAAGCAGAACAAAAGGGAAGTAGAGGACACCAAAAGTAGAGTGGAGGAAGAGAAAAAGTAGAGTTTGGAGGTAGCAGAATTGAAGTTGCAGGAGATGAAAAAGAAGTTGAAGGAGGAACAAGAGCTGAGAAGAAGAGAAAGAGAAGAAAAGAATAAATAGGAGGAAGAAGAAAGTCAAGGCATAATGACAGAGAAAAACTTGCCCATACAGGTTGAGGAGTCAGAACAGCCACTAGCTAAGGTAGACAGTGAACAGATGCAAGATCAGGAACTAGCTCAGCAGATTGAGAAGTTGATTGAACAGACATGGAGTTAGAGTAGGAGGCATGGAATGAAGACACTGACCTCATGATGAGAGCACACAAGGCCACCTCTTAGTCTCCACCACCTTTGGTGTCAGAACCAGTCTCGAGCGAGCAAGGAGATGCTGTCCTCCTTGATGATGATCTGGTGATGGATGTGTATAATCTGTCATTTAAAAAGTTGCATAAGAATATTGTAAAAGCACAAAGGAAGCACCTTTCAAATGATCATACATCACCTTCATTCTTGAAGGAAAGGATGATAGTTCCAGACACCAAGAAGCATGCAACTTCCCTTGCTGAAGCCACCTTGGCCTATGCCAGAGCAACAAGCTCCAATGTTAAGTACTTGTTGGATGAGAATGAAAAACTGGAAAAGAACTTACAGGTAGCTAGGCAAGAGGGAGAACAATCTTGAGAGTAGAGCATAGTTTCCACAATGGTAAAGATGAGGAATGTGATACTTGTTGTAGTATCAACACTTGAGACCACCATGTGGAAACTCTATGATTAATTTGTCACCGTGCATTGAGAAGTTGTTCATGTGCATGGCTTGTAGCAACCAAGTAAGTAGTTTGTTCAAACTCGTAGGAATATACATGCTTCCTCCAATTGTGTGCAAGAGTGGACATTGCAGTACAAAGGGGACCTGCTTCACTTGCCAAATATGATGAAGTCACTTGGAGAGCTATACAAAGAAAATGTTCAGATGTTGATCTAAAACTATGAGATGATCCCCTTGTTCATCAGCACCATACATGCTTCATATGCATGGTTTTACAAGAGCTTGGACGTCATCATGAGAATGCACAAGATCCCATCAATCAGTTCCCTCAGAAAATCTAAACACAAGAACCAGTTCCAACTAGAGATCGATGAGTACATGGAGAAACTAAGGTGAGAGGCCACTAGGGATGACTTTAAGCTGAGCACACATAACATGGAGGAGTACATTGGTGGTCCCGTCATGGTCAACATCGTGTTGCACATCCTTCAGGATGAGTTAGACACATATTCCAAGACCATATACCGAGAAGCTATGGAGGCAAGAGTCCACTATCAGAAAGACACCATCAAGAAGTTTGGTGACATCATCACACAGTACGAAGATTGGCATCAGCATGTGACTGAGAAGCATCAAGTGGAGGTTTCTGAGTTTGTCTTTCACCAAACTTCGGAGTCATAGTTTTTTGTCTTATTAGGCTATCTCTAGCCTATTTTGTCTTACATGAGTACATGTGAAAAATATATATTATTTTTAAATACGTTTTAAGTGAAATTCCAAGTGTCACTAGTGGAATGTGAACAATCACTAGGTAATGTAATGAGTTATTTGTAAAGAAGTTGAAGATTCATGAGGGTAGTCAAAGAGTCAAATGGGAATGTCAAGGGTCACCCCACCATTTGTTATAAATAGAACCTCATAACTCATAATATAGGCTTTTAGGAGCCAAGATTTTGGCTAGGCTTAGGCTTAGAGAAGGTTTCAATGTATTGTGATGAGCCTTGGCTTCTCCACAGCGTAGAGTGAGTACAGTTCTTTGGAGGGGCATGCGGTGTTGATTGCAATGTTCCACTATTGGGGCTAGTGGTTGTCAATGGTGTATGTATGGATGGAACTTTCACTTAATAATATATCTGAGGCATCATGTTTTGATGCATATGTAGTTATTGTAGTTCAATGATTTTGGTTACTTTAGCAATGCATGTTTTTTAACTTACGCATTTGCTTATGAACTATTTTGTATGAAATTGTATTAATCTTGTTCAAGGTGTGTTGTTGGATTAACCCATCACTTTGGTTTGTGGACTATTATGCTTCCAACCTGTGATGTCATTCTGCTTGTGTGTTCCTTTCAAGCTATGTACTATTACAACATTTTAAGGGACACATTTCCTTTTCCCCTTTGTGTGTTAAAACCCCCATGCATCTCACTTGAATGCAAGGTCACACACTTAATTTTGACCAAAGTCATTATACTTACCTCTGCATGCTACTGCAGACAAGGAATTGCATTACCACCCACTGCTAGGACTCCTACTCTAAAAGGTCTGAGGTCTAGTTGGGACTTCTTACTGGGGAGATCCCATTGTATGTTGGTGGGTCTAGCACCATTAACATATCCTTACTCTCCCAAATCTCTAATTTTTTTTCCTCATTAGGCAGTTCTATTGCATTACCTCCTTTTCCTTCACAAACTCCATCCCACAGATCATTAAAAATAAGTGTATTTTTTATTTTTTTGTACCACTCCTGGTAATTTTACTTTACAGAAAGGACAACGCCAACTAAAGATACCAAAGAACTCATTTTTTGCAGATAATTTTAGCAGTCAAACCGTGATTATATAAAACTCCTTGTTTTTCAAATCCTTTTCTGTTTCGACCAGGCACAAATTTTATTAGGAACTACAGACCAACAATAACCAATTGTAAAATAAACACACTAGAATACAACCAATATGACAGTGAATAGCCTTTGATCAAGCACGATCAATGACTGGTCGAAGGCATAAGTCATGTAGTGGTTACAACCAATGTACGGTAAGTCACGTATTGGTTACGTCTAACGTATGGCGGAACCAATGGCCAAGATCAATCGACAGAAAACAAAAACACTTATTAATGCAGTGAGTGGTCCTGGGAGACAATTATATATTATACAATTCCACACAATCCAATGATATTGACATCACTTCCCAACATCCAATGGGACCGACGTCACTTCCCCTGCTAAGATTTAACGTGGGCTGTGGTCCCAGGTGCCAATTTGAAAAAATCGTTCAATACTAAAACATGTGGTTGTGATTCACTATGGGGGCACAAAGCAGATTTCAAATACCACCAGCGTGTGGTTTCGGGTGGTTTACAAAACCACCTGCACACTTTCAACCATATCCAATTCTACTCGTGGTCCCATGCAACTCCGTTAGCTCATCCACACTCTGCTAGGTTCCACGACAAGAACTCCATCGGGTCAAACTCCACACACACCACACTCTGCCAGGTTCCACTATGAGTTGCAACTTCTGCAACAATGGATTCTCATACCATGCACACCATGCTCGTTTCAATCCATGCAAAGACTTCATTAATTTGCATACGTTTTGTTCTTTCCCTTTGACAGAATAACCTTCTGGTTGAAACATGTAAACATCTTCTTAAGTTGAATAATAAACATTTTGACCTAGATGATGTAACTCTTTTTGTTAAGAAAGTTGAAAGATCAATCTTATATCTAGTTGTCTATTTTGATGGTTTGATGATTACAGGGAACAATGATGAATACATATCAACTATTAAGAAGGAATTGTAAAAGGTTTTTGATATGACGGATTTAGGTTTACTTCATTATTATCTTGGAATTGAAGTTGATCAAAAACCTCAATGCATTTTTATCTCCCAAAGGAAATATGTTGAAAAGTTATTGAACAAATATGGTATGATGGATTGTAATCCTGTTGCTACTCCAATGGAATAGAATTTGAAGCACACTTCAAAAGAAGGAAAACCATTAGAAGATCCAAAAAAGTATAGGCAAATTGTTGGAAGCTTGATTTATCCATCTACTACTTATCCTGATATAACCTTTGTTGTTGGAATACTTTCTAGATTTATGCATCAACCTTGTGAGGCGCATTGGGTAGTAGAAAAAAATTCTTAAATATTTCAAATGAACCCAAACATATAGCATCAAATATTCCAAAGTTTTATACTTCCATTTTGTTGGTTATTCAAATTATGATTTTGCTAGAGATAGGGAGAATGGAGTCTCTACTTCTGGTTATTTAATGAATCTTGGATCAACATCCATCAATTGGAGATCACAAAACCAATATGTTCCTGCTAATTCTACCACCAAAGATGAATATGTTTCAACAACTCAAGCTATAAAAGAAATCATTTGGCTTCGCAAAATACTTAAATATTTGTAGGAGAAACAAAAGGCTTCAACCCCTCTATTTGTCAACAATTATTCTACAATTCAATTGGGCACGAATCCAAAGTTTCATGATTGAACCAAACATATAAACACCAAGTATCATTTGATTCAACATCATGTAGAGGCCAAAACAATTAATCTGACATATTGTCCAACTTCAGAAAAAATTGCAGATATCTTTACCAAAGCATTGGAGCATGAAAATTTTGAAAAATTTTGATATTTACTTGGTGTGTTAGATGCCCCTTTGAATTAAGGGAGGGAATTTTTGAATAATCCTTCAGGATTTTGTATGTAATTATAATTAGGACACAAATTAGGTATTTCCTATATTTCTGGTTATGGAGGCATAATTGTCTCCCTTCAAATTTGATTGTATAAATATGTCCTTTCGATTAATAAATGGTATCACAAAATACTATCTTTTCATCGTGAAGTTCTCCAGGCACTTGTAACACCTGTAAGAGGCTACATTATAAGAGCCGATTTGTATAAACCAACTTGAGGAAGCAGGGAAAAACTAAATTAGAACTTTGAATTTCATAATTTGATTTGGAGCCAAAATTTTCATTAACTTGAGGACTACTCATTTAAATTTTGATAAATCATTTTAACTTGACCAAGATAGGATAGGAAGATTAATTTAAAAATTAAATTTTCTTGTGACATCTCCCTTGGTGTTCCATGACCAAAAATGGGGCTTTGACATTCCAAAGGGCATATCTTGCAAACTATAATCGGAGCCACAAGGCTTACCATATATTATTGGAATCAGCCCAACAAGGAGCATCCAATGGTGGTGATATTGATCTCAAACAAATTTGTCTTCTTACCCAAATTCTTCATTAATTGTGGGGCATCAAGGGTTTCCAAAGGCTTCGTGACTAGTTGAGCTTCAATTAATGTAATTCGAAAAAGTATTAATAGCATTCAAGGAGAATGGTGGCATCAATGGCAACACCATCCAATAGGAGAATGTTGGTAGTGTTGGCATTGATGTAAAATGGTTATGAAGATTAGCACATGTAAGGAGATTGTTGGTGATGTCTTTGGTGTCAAAGGTATTCACATGTCACGCAATGTTGCTGGTGTGCCTTTAGATATATGAATAAGTTTGTATTCTTATGTATTTGTTCCTTGTCTGATCAAGTAAAGTTGTGAGTGTTTGGTTGCTACTAGAGTCATTGTTGTGTTTCAAATGTTAGAGATGGAAAAATCATGTTAATGATGCATTATCAAAGGTTATTTGTATTCATTAGTTGATGGTGCTTCTATTATGAATATGATGATGTTGATAGAATGTGTTGATGAAATATGTGGTCAACTGCAAAGGTGCATGAAGATGTTGTGATGTAAGTACATGAAGACATGGTCAAGTGCAAAGGTGCGTGAAGATTTTGTGATGTTTTCGAAATGGAGTTACATTAACTAGAAACTAGCTTGCCATAATTTTATCCATGGTTTCTGCAATCGTTAGATTTATCTAATATTAATATTTTAATAATATTCGAAGGACCATTTATTTTGTTTTGATCTTGAAAACTTGAAACAATGTGAAATTAATGGATGGACCATAAAGAAACAACTTTGGAATAAAAAAATACACCTTTTTAATTTCAAATTCCTGAGTTGGAATATAAAGAGATAGTGACTTGTACAAACACATATTTTTGAATGCATAGAGAGTTGAATATAATTTTTGTGAGAGACCTAGTTTGTGAATTTCCTGGAAAAGAAAGAGGAAGAAGAGTAGTTGTGAAGCAAAATTAAGGAAACAAAGAGTTGTAAGGGGGGTAGAGACAAAATATAGAACAAAGACAGAGAAAAAGGTATTCATAGTTAAACTTTTAGGTAAGTTAGCATATTAAACTTTCATGTATCAGGGGATTGGTGTTTCCTTTCAAGAAGTAGCCTAAAAAATAACAAGTTGGACCCTATACGTCAAAGTGGGTGCTTCTAGCAAGTTGTATCTTGCAGAAGAAAAGAGTGGTTGAAGCCTCCTGTAGGTAGGATCCTATAAAATTGTTGTAAGTGGGAGTGGGTGCTTCCAACAAGTTGTAGAGGGGTTGAAGCCTCATATAGGTGGGTTCCTATAAAATCTTATGTAAAAAGGGAGTGAGTGTTGCATTTAAATCAAAACAATGAAATTTGTGGTTTTTCCCTTTATGGGTTTCCACTTATATCTGGTGTTTACATGTGTTGCTTCTAGGTGTTGATTCTTATGTAGTTATTTATCATTGTTTACATGTTAAAATCTGCTATGTATATGACGTACTAATGCTTATCAAATAGTTTATATAGCTTTCAATAAGAAAAATAAAAATAGTAAATTGATGACCATGAATGCACTATACCAATTCACCCATTCTCAATTTAATTAAGTTTCCAAAAACATATATATATATAAATATATATATAGTATATATATAATATATATATTATATATATATATAATATATATAATATATATATATATATTATATATATATATAATATATATAGATACATTTTTCTCGTAAGAAAAATCGTTATTTTATTAATGAAAACAAAACTACATGTTGTATATGCTGAGTCACATTACATTTGCAAGTGAATGACTGTATATTAGGAGTTCAATAAAAGAAAAATTAATGTACAAATGGGGAGATATAATGTTTTTCTCCCCTCCTCCTTCTCAATCTTGCATCACTCCCCTTGATACGGCATGGTGGATACAAGTGCAAGCGAATTTTCAATGTCGAGTTGAGGATTGTCCTTGTCAGAATCAGATTTGTCTGGTGTATGTAGTCATTTGGTTCCACTGGGTTCCATTGTGTCTAACATATTTGCTGGTTGTGGTTCCATAGGACCTTGTGGAGTTAACTCCTGTACATCTGATTCTTTGTCCATCTGATTGTTCTCATTGAGTATGGGTTCTTCCACATCAACTTCCTCCTCCTCTTCAGGGTTTGGTGGGAGAAATTTCCAACCCTTGGGTTGTTTCCCTATTTTCTTCTTGCTTCAAATGTCATTTTGGTCTCCAGGACATGTATTTTGTAGAGGTCCCGTTTGTCGGCATATTATGCATCTAAATGTTGTATTTTCATAATCTAGTGTCTTTGTCCAACTCCGTTGTTTATGTTTCAGTCGTATGCGGTCCGATAAGCCTTTACTGAGGTCTACTTCCACACAGATGCATGTGAATGTATAAATTCTTTCCTCTAGTATTTGTGTGATCATTTTAATATATCTCCCAAAGATGTTTCCTATACCAACAAGTACCTGGTGATCCCAAAAGTGTAATGGGAGATTTTGCAAATGAATCCAAACTGACATCCTAGAGATGATCATAATATTGGCATCAAATTCCAAGAACCATGGTGTGATGAATAGGCCCGTAGACCCTTGGAACGATGGTCCCTCCTGTAGTATAATGTCTCTTGCCTCTGATGAAGGGAATTTGACAATGAAAAACCCCTTGAAAAAGAGGTGAATTTCATAGTGAAGAGTCCAATTTGTGAATATCCAATGGAAGAGTTCAAATGGTTTTGGCTAGAAATAGTTGAATCGACAGATGATGGCTTGCGATTCAAAAGTATTACATTGGTCATTGATTTCTGGTATATCTATATTTAGTTCTGGAATATAATTCATCTACTCTACAATGTATTGATTGGGTTCAGTTCGAGCTTGCTTTAGGGTCACTGTAGTAGTTTTTCCCCCTTGTAGGATATTCTTGAAAGAAAGACCTCCATTTTTGTGCTTCTGTTGTGAATCTATGTTTTTTTTTGCTGAATTAGAGCCTGTGCCTCCTCCTGTTTGTTTTGTTGTAGTGGAAGCCACAACACCACCTTGCAGCCTTAGGTTGAGTGTTATAGTAGATTATGATATAATGTTGTAGTCCAACAAGGTTTTGGGATCCTGTAGTGTTCTACCCCAATATATCAGATGTTGTAGTATAACTAGATATCCAATTTGTTGGGAGATGATATTATTTAGTTGCATCACATAATCTGTTGCCATGACCCAAACCAAGGAATACATCCCTGATGGGGTTTTGATAAAAATTTGAAAGTGTTTAGAAATTACCAAATTTGGGGGTTTTTTGGTCATCTGGAGCATTCAGGACTGAGCAGCTTTAGTGTCCCTATAATGCACTGGAGTCAGTGGGTACTCCTCCAAGGTTCTGATGGCATGGATGCGGGAACATAAGTCCTTTATGTATTTGATGTCCCTCTCGTAGATAGGAAGAATGATAGGTATTATGGATAGAGGAATTCACATGTTGGCAGATATTTGGTGTTAATCCCCTTCTAGCAATCCATGAGCTAGTCCCAGATCTAGCTGAGACACGGCGGGACTGATGGTCATGCATCGCCCCAAAGGCAGTGGGTATTCCTGGATCCTAGCAGTTGCAGTAGATATTGGAGATAGCCAGTCAGATGAAACGTTCCCTCCACCCCTCTTGTAGACAATGCATAGTTGTTGGTTATTCATTGATCCATCCTCCGATGCAACGTCGATTATCCAGTGACGCAACCGTCGTTTCCCATCCCCAGCAAGTCCTTTCCTCAATGCATATCCTTATGCCTTGTTAGTGTTAGTGTCTTCACACTGCCATCAGTGATCAAAATCTGCTCTTTTTCATTTCATAATAGGAGTCCCACACTGATGAGTTTGCATTCCATTAGGTCTTGGACTTACTGATGGTAGGGTTTACTTCAGTTTTTCCCTCATGATTTGTAATTGTTGATCCTCTGTCATATATTTCAGTCATGGTTCATGTTCATTCTATAGTTTATTTCATTAAGTCTTAGGGTTTGGTCTCATTAGGTCTTAGGGTCCCACCATGGTCAAATCTAGTTATTACATGCCAATAATGATCAACAAGGACATGATGAGGCCAATAATGATTGGTAAAGTCATAATTTATTAGCTTGAGAGTTGAATGTAGTTCTCACCTCAAAACTTGTTTTGAGGTGAAAATAGAGTATTATTGTTTTTATCATTATTTATGATGTAATTTTATCTTCTTATATGTAATATTTGTTCCTCGTTTCTTCTTAGCATCTTGTGATGTTGTCAATTACTTGCTACTACCAAAAAATCAAGTCATCTTGAGCATCAATCCACCTGCAAGAGAAAAAGAAAACAAGCATGAAAACGGAGTATTAAAAAGACAAATAGACATTACAAAAGTGGTTTTTTCAAAAGAAAAAATCAAAAGGTGATCATATATAAACTATTTTTCTTCCTTTTTCATGCCATTGTGTCATTTTTGAAAATAGAAGAGCCAAGGAGAGAGGAAAAAACGATTTCTAAGCATCGTTGAGCAAAACAGAGGAAAGTGTTGTGCTTTTGGAGGTTTTGGCCTAGCACTGTGCTCCTGAGTGGTGGTGCTACGCTCCTATCCCGACACTGCACTCCTGAAATTTTCACATAGTGTAAATTAACATGGGTGCTGTGCTCATGGACTAGCGCTACGCTTCTGTAGGGTGGCGTTGCGCTTTGACTAGCAAAGCCCGAAAACATTCCAAGCCTCCAAATTTCGCCAAATTTTCTCCAAATTTCCTCTTGGAAAGTAAGTATTGTAATCTCTCTTGTTGTTTAGGGTTCTCATGTGAAAATTTTCTTGGTCTTTCATCCTTAAAATTAAAACCCTAATCTCTACTTTAAAACCCTAGTTTTCCTACCATTCACTTCATAAGCTAAAACCATTATTCCCATTATTGATTTCACACTCTATCACTCAATTATCACTTCCCAAACCCCCTCCCTCATACATTTTTCCGACACCTTCATTTGCACCCATTCCTCCAAGCCATTGCCCATAGCACAATCCATACATTATCGCACTGTGAAAACTAAGGGAAACATGGACAGAGACAATGACTTTGAATATGAGGAGGAGACATTCAGTGATAGTTCTGTGGAGAGGCATAGGCAACAGAGGAAGCCTCATAAAGGAGGAAAAACCATTGGAGAGGAGCCCACTAGTTTCAGAGAATTACATGCTTGCCCAATTGCATTTTCTTATTTCAGACACTAAGCATGTTTTGAATTTTGTGAACTAGTGGAAAGAGTTCAGTTTCACCTTGAGTTGGCCAAACTTTTTGTGGCTCATTTACTTAACAATGAGGTGACACTTACCAGAGTAACCTTCACAATATCACCAACTGTCGTTTTAGAGGCCACTAGAATTCCTAATGTTGGTGAGAAATGGTACAAGGGTCAGGACCTTGATGAGGATTACTATGAGCCTAACATTAAGCTTCAATACAGAAACCAGGTGAAGAGGCTTTTCCCCTTTAAATTTTTGGAGAACAGGTATGTTCCTTTGATGAGGATTATCATCAAGTATTTCACTTGTGTAGGCAGATTCTCCCAGTTGTATGCTTACCATATCAGACTCCTCATTCACTTCACCAGGGTAAAAATCATGAATCTCCCATATTTCTTGTATAAAAATATTGATAAAATAGCTTACATTGTGCAGAATAAACCATACCCTCAGCAGTTGAACAACATCTATTATTACTCTTTGATCAAAATCATTTTTATTTACCATCTCAGTCTTGTTAATGTTCCTTGGGAGACTTTCATTGCTAATGAGATGTTCAAAGGTCCACAGATCCCTTCACCAGTGCATCAAGAAGAAAGTGGGCCTTCTAGCCATGGAGAAACAAGGGAAGAGGTCAAGGAAACCAAAACTGTTGAGGTGCCAATGTACTTAACATATCAGAGAGGCACAAGGAGACTTTTTGCAGTTTCTAGGCAAGTGTTTGCTCCACAAGGTGTGGAAGGGGACTTGCCTTCTACATCGACAAAACAGGTGCAGGTTGAGAAGTTGAGAAAAGGCAAGGAAAAAGTGTAGGAGGAAGATCTTGGTGATGAGGAGGAAAGATATCTTGACCTGATTGAGCATGAGGATCCACAACAACACTTTACTCATCATGGAATTGGCATCATTGAATTGGAGGCTCAAGATGAAAAAACCATCAAAGACATCATCATTCAAGAAAGGGAAGCTCAAATGCAAGCTTTGGTGGACAACTTAGAGAGAGCCAAGATCATCATCAAATATTTAGAACAGGAAAACAAACAATTGAGTGACAAGCAAGTCCTCATGGTGCCGCAAATGATCAAAGCAAATAGGCAAATGGCTAAAGAGGCTCATGTCACATTTACTCTTATTAAGCAAGAGATTGAAAATGATAGGGAAACTTGGCTTGAGGGGGTCAACATACATCTTGAAGGACTAATTGAGAAGGCCAATAGGGATAAGAAAATGCTCCGACACATGGCCTACCATTACATGACCCACAACAAAATTTGTAATATGAGGATTAGGAAACTAAAAGAGAGGTTGAGGAGATCCTTAGAGGGAAAGAAAGAGCCAGATAGGTTGAAGAGGTTGGTTGAAGCCTCCCTAGCCCATAAAAGTAGATGATGGTGGCGTTCCATGCCAAATTTGGGCAAATTTTGAGAAGTTTTTGTATTTTTTAAATTTTGAAATTTATAACACAGAAATTTTGCCCAGATGCGGTGGCGCTGTGATTTTTCCTGGAGCATCAGATGGAGGAAAGGTTTGCATTTCTAGATTTAGGATGATGAGGATATGCACTCTGGAAATTTTCAGAAGTTTTGGAGCAAATCTGGGTCACTGAAAGGTCCAAAAACTACCAAAAAATGACCTCTCTACCTCTTTTTGGACACACATAAGCAGTCTTGGGAGATTCAAGTATTGAGGGGAGATATGACCTCCAAATATAAAAATTATAGGTGTTCTGGAAACACGACTTGAATACCTTTCCAATGCGCTATCATGGGCTCAATTTGGCTAAGGGGAAGGCCTCCTAAATCAGGTGGAAATTGGCGATGTGTTTAGGACCACTGGCACTGCGCTCTTGACCATTTTGCTCAGAAAATCAAAATTCGCCTGTTTTGACTGTGAATTTGATTTTTCTCTACTCATGGATGATTTAACTAATGTAATTGATGACATGGAATGTAAATGTAATTGAAAAATAGTGTTAGAGGGTAGATTCATTAGTTAGAGGTGATTTTGAGGCAAATGAATCAATTTCCCTACTTATAGAGGCAAGTTGTTTCACTGCCTATATTCCTGGTTCTTGTTTGGAAATGGTTGAAACAACTCCTCTTCTCATGGTTTCGACCCTTAATGGTTAGGATGAGGGATTGTAATGTCTATATTAGGTATTTTCTTTCTTAGTTGCAAGGGTTGGATTCAGCTGGATGCTCATGTACCGAACACTTATCATTTTGTAGTAGTTTTGGCAGGAAGCTAATAAAGTTGCAACTATTTTTATTAGATTCCTGTGGTATGGAATTAAGAATGTGTTTCTTCTTCTATTAATTTGTTCTCATGTTATTTATGTATGCCTATTTCATGCAATCTCTTCTGATTAGTTGTTCTCAAGTCAGATGGGTGGAATACATTAGGTTTTAATGCTCGTCCTTGGGAAAAACACAATGGTTTATGTTTTCATCTATTTAGGAAGGATTATTGACTTGCTCAAGCCCTTCTTAGCTCCTTCCAGTCTATCCTTTCACCCCATCAAGATTTAAGGTGCTGAAGATCATACCTACCTTGCCCCATAGAATCCCCTACGATTTTACCTTAGTTCCCTAGACCCAAAATTTCCCAGCTCCTCCTGATCTGGCAAAAACATTAACAAGTTCAATCAAAACGTTTTGAGCTACTATACCTAGCATAAAATCTTGTTCTTGATCCAGTCATCTTGACTGAGATCCATAAGGAGAGAGCCCTCTCCCAACCTAGTAGGGCTAGCTACTAGGTTAAGCATGGTTTGTCGTTACCCTAGAATTGTCTCTCTTTAGCCTGAGGTCAATCTAGGCGATAAGATAGTGGCGACCATAATCGGGAAGAAAGACTAACCAACCCGGTAATATCTTTCAATCAAATTCTTGAACTTCGGATGATGAGTTTTAGAATTTTCTATGATGAAACAAAAAGTTGTGAAGAAAAATAAAAATTTCGAAATTTGAACACACTGGCTTTGAGAAGGTACACGAGATCTAATCCTGATCCGAATCCTCCTCCTGTATTTGAAAATCCTAATCTCATTCCGTGAATACTTAGACAAGAAAGTTCACTAAGTCCTAGGCCTTTTTTCAAATCCCATTCTTATCCCAGTCAATGGTTGTTTATTGAAGATCTCCCTTTTGACGATTATTTTGATCTTTCTTTATTTGAAACCAACTCTAAAACTGCACTTGATAATACAGTTCTAAATATGGAATTTGTTGGAAATATTGAAAAGGAAAGGGAAAACAGATCAATTGACGAATATATCTTAAATTCTCTTCAATCATCCATCATAGCTACCAATATCCTTGGGCTTTTAGAATCAGCATCCTCTACTCTCAGTTCATCAGTATTCCCATCAAGTTCCAAAGTTCATTCACAACCTCAGTTTATACCTACACTTCCCCTCCAACCTACCATATCTGATAAAAAACCTATCACCCCTACTCCTCCATCAACTCCTCCATCAGCTCCTCCATCAACCAATCCATTAAACCAAAGTAGTCCAACCATTGCTTCAAATCCACCTAAAGTCATGGCTGCCCAATATGCACCCCTCATTCTACCTCAGAATCTGGATGATATACCCACTGATTACCAAAGTAAGGTACCTCTTTTTGATGCCACTCAAAGTATTACAGCATAGCAACATGTTGATAGAATGAATGAATTCTTTGACCTTCATGAGGTAGATGAAGAAAATGTGACTATGAGATTATTTGTGCAAAGTTTTGGAGGTGAGGTTCATAAATGGTTCCGATATTTACCAACAACCTCTATAAACACTTTGCCAGTTCTGCATAGACAATTCCTAGACCGGCAGGAGGTAAAGAAGAACCCACTCCAAATTTTATCTGAGTATGAAAATATCAAAAGGAATGTGGGTGAAAGTGTGCAAGATTACTATGTCAGGTTCAATGCAGTTTATAATGCTATTCCGGCTAACATTAAACCACCGATGGGGATAGCATTGCTAATTTCCAGATGGTTTCGATGCTGATATGGCATATCAGTTACGAGAAAGAGATCCTACCACACTTGAAGATATGCAGAAGAATGCAGTAAGTGTAGAAGAAAATCTGCTGGCCAAAAGAGCAAGGATGAAATCTAAAAAGAAGGTGACTATAAAGGAAGAATCATCTACCTCAAATTTTAACGCAGATAATTTGCTCCGGAAGATTGAGAAAATGTTTGACTAGTTCACAATTGCAGATAAACCTAAAACACCAATCAGGAATCCAAGCTTCAAAGGACAGTAGTAGCCTCAATTCAGAATTAAACGAAGGGAGAAAAATGCACAAGATCAGTCAACACAACAGTAGCAGGTCAGAACTCCTTTTCAGCAAAACTATGTGCACGGAATAGAGGATGAAGATGATGATGGTCCGGTGGTTGAGGAAAATCATTTCTTCACAATTGATGGGTTTGCCCATTTTTCTGACGGAATATGAAGAATATTCAGAGGTTACAAATACCCAAAGGGATGAAGATTACATATCAGCAAATGAGGTAGCTTTGGATGATGAATCAGATGATTATCAGTGAGGATATATGAATGAATTGACAGCAAGTAGAAGCAATATTCATTGAGAAGCAGGGATGTACCAGTCAGTCCAATTCAAAAGAAAAAGGAAGCACAATCCAAAAATGACTCTACAAACATTCAAAAGAAAGGGAAAGAGCTTGTTGATCTGACTTCCAGCAAAGGACCATCAGCAGATAGTGTTGCAAACAAGAAGAACAATCAGCAAAGTGTAGCAAAATAAAGAGAAAAAAATAAGGACCTTCCTGTCAAAGAGGTAGAGAAAGTTTCAGCTTTTAGTTTAGAAAATGGAATTGCTAAATTAAAAGTTTCAATTCCTTTGATTAAGTTGATTAAGAACAACAACTATAAACACCAGGTGTCCAAAATTTTGCATATAGGTCCTTTATCTGATATGGTCAATGTAGAAGATGATTACCCAGAGCTCATTTTTTGCCTTGCCTTAGAAGGTCAATCTGAGGATAGTGAAGTTCCTCCATTTTATATAAGCCTTAGACTACACGAGTATGTTCTCCATAATGCCATGTTCGACTCCGGAGCTTCCCATAATCTGATGCCAAAATCCATTATGGAGAAATTGGGCCTTGACATTACTCAAAAATATCATGAACTGTACTCTTTTGATTCCGGTAGGGTCTGTTGTATTGGTCTTATCAAAGACTTGGTGGTATCTTTAGACCAAATCCCAGTCAAGAATGTTTTGATGGATGTGGTTGTTGCAGATATTCCACCATGGTTTGGTATGCTTTTGTCTAGATCACGGGGTGAAAAACTTAAAGGAACTTTACAACTTTATTTCTCTTATGCTACCATTCCCGTGTTTTGCCAATTGAGAAAACTATACATGGAGAAGAAAATGAAATACATGATTACTAGCAAAGAGAAACCACTCAATCATCCAACTAATGTTGTACATACATATTTAGAATCATTTGTACTATATTCAGATAGTGGTTTGAATGATGTTGATAGTCAGTTAGTTGAAGTAGAAGATGTTCCAGAGATTTTAGAAAATTTTAGAGCAGCCTTTGATCAAGAAAGACAGAAATTAGCAAGTTCTTCTGAGCAGTCCACATACCGGTAGCAACAAAAAGACAGTGAACAACAGAAAAATGAAGAGATCAGTAAAAGTAAGGAAGAGAAGGAAACATAATTCAAGCATCTAGAAGAAGAGGTAGGTCTTTGGAGCATAGATTTTGATGGAGCCATGGGTAAGGATGGTGCTAGCATAGGAATTTGGATTTAGAGCCTTGCTTTCCAGCCTGACAAGGTTCCTAGTAATGCTAGAGTATATTCTTACAAATTGGCTTTTGACTACTCTAAAAATGAAGCAGATTATGAAGCTTTGATTGTAGGTCTGAAAATTTTGAAGCAGTTAAATGCAAAGAGGATTTTGGTCTATGGATATTCAGAGCTGGTAATCAAACAGGTAAAGGGAGAGTATCAAGCAAAGCACTTGCAGATGAGAGCCTACACAAATGCAGTTCTAGACATCTTGTGAATGTTTCCTGATTATACTTTGACAGTTGTACCCTGGACTTAGAATATTATTGTAGATTCACTCGCCACTGCTGCAATTAATTTGAAGATCCCAATGAACTCTAGCAACAAGTTTGAAATTCATGTCAAACACCGGCCTGCTGTTCTAGACAATTTAAGGTATTGGAAAGTGTTTTGGGATGATAATGAAATCAAAATTTTTCTGTAGAATGAAGGAAATTACAAGGATGCTTCCATAGATGATGACTATGATACTGATGAACCAAAGATTGAGGTGAACCAAATGGAGATATTGCAGTTGAAAGACAACATTATTCCTAAAGGTCTCATACCTTTATAATAACTTTTTGATCAAGATGATGTGGCTAGAAAGCCGAGCTTGGTGCCTACAGATAAAGGTGTTGAGGATGTCAATCTTGGAATAGCAGATAAGCCCAAGTTTGTGAAATTGTCCAAAGCATTGTCTCCTGATGCAAAGACTAAATATGTTAGGTTGTTATCTGAATTCTCTAATGTGTTTTCCTAGGATTATATAGATCTGAAGGTGTATGACAAAGATATAATTCATCACACAATTCCCATCAAGCCAAATCAAAAGTCATTCAGACAGAAGTTGAGAAGAATCAATCCCAAGTTGATGCCTTCTATTGAGAAAGAGGTAAACAGATTATTCAAATCTAGTATAATTGTTCCAATCAGATTTTCTGATTGGATTTCAAACCTGGTTCCAGTAAGAAAGATGACAGGAGAAATCAGATTGTGTATCGATTTTCGAAACCTTAACAAGGTATATTTGAAGGAAAATTACCCACTTCTGAAGATGGATCATATCCTGCAAAGAGTGGTTGGAGCATCACGCATGTCACTACTCGACGGATATTCAGGTTATAATCAAATTCTGGTGCATGAAAATGATCGAGAAAAAACTACATTTACTACACCTTGGGGAACTTTTCATTATGCTAAAATTCCATTCGGTTTGAAGAATGTTGGAGCCACATTTCAACGTGCAATGGACATTGCTTTTGCCAATGAAAAGGATGTATTTCTGGTTGTATATTTAGATTATTTGACAGTGTTTTTAGGTTCCGATGATGAGCATATTCACCATTTAAAGATTGTGTTTCTGAGATGTAGGAAGTTTGGGATATATCTTGATCCCAAGAAAAGTCTCTTCGCCATGGATGAAGGAAAGCTGCTTGGTCACATTATCTCAAAAGAAGCCATTCACATTGATCCTTCAAGGGTGGAGGATATTCAACAAATTGATTTTCCCCAGAACAAGAAGGAGATACAAGCTTTTAATGGTAAGATGAATTTCTTACACAGATTCGTACCCAATCTAGCTTAGCATTTGAGAGAAATAACTAATATGTTGAAAAAGCACAACATGGTAAAATGGACAGAGGATGCCATGAATTCATTTAATCTGGTAAAGTATGCTTTATCTATAGCCTTGGTCTTGATTAGCCCTGATTATACTCAAGATTTCATCATATTTTCATTTGCATCTGAGCATACCATGGTTGTAGTATTGATGCAAAAGAGAGATCAGCTGGAGAAGCCCATTGCCTTTTTCAACAAGACCATTAGAGATTCTCTCTTTCAGTACAATATAATTAAAAAATAGGGTCTTACTCTTGTCAAATCTTTAAAGGATTTCATAGTGTATATTCTGCACTCACACATCATAGCACACATTCCTAATGTAGCAATAAAGGATGTGTTGATACAAATTGATCTGGAAGGAAGGCAAGGAAAGTGGATTGTAGCGATGTTAGAATATGATCCGGAGATTAAACCCACAAAGCTGATCAAAGGACAAGGCTTGGAGAGATTAATGGCTGAATCAAATCTACATGCTTTAGATATCAATCTCATTGCAACCATGTTAGAAGATGAAGAAGAAGGCTCTCTAATTCAAGTATCTGAAATGTTTCTTCAGTCACCATGGTATTCAAACATAGTGTATGTACTTCAACACCTTTCGCCACCTCCGGGAATGATAAAGAACAAAGGTAGATCACTCAAGCTCAGCGCTGCTAAATTCTACATTCTAAATAATGCTCTTTGTTGGAAAGATCTGGGAGGTCTGTTACTTAATTGTTTAGTAGAAGATGAGGTTCAGTAGGTGATGTATGAATTTCATAAAGGTGATTGTGGTGGTCACTTGTTTCGGAAGACAATGGTAAACAAAGTGTTGAGGGCAGGTTACTACTAGCCGACTCTATTTTCAGATATTTACAAAACAGTCATGAGCTATCATGAATGTCAGGTCTTTCAAGGGAAAAGAAAATTGTTTCCTCTTACTCTGAAACCTGTTGAAGTCAATGCGCCATTTCAGTAGTGGGGACTCGATTTCATCAGGGAAATCCATCCAACATTGTCAGCATAGCACAAGTGGATCCTAACAGCAACCGACTACTTTACCAAGTGGATTGAAGCAATTCTGACCAGTCAGGCCACAGATACGGCAATCATCCAATTTCTAGAGTCAAATATTTTATCTCATTTCGGTTTTCCTAGTAAAATCATCATAGATAATGTAGCCACATTCAAATCATAGAGGATGATCGAATTTTTCAGCAAGTATAACATTACCCTGGGTCATTCTACAACATATTACTCGCAAGGAAATGGTTTGGCTGAATCATCAAATAAGTATTTGGTGAACATCATCAAGAAGATGTTGGAAACAAATAAGAAAAATTGGCACATGAAGTTGGTTAATGCCTTGTGGTGTGACAGAGTTAAGAGATCCATAGGTATGTCTCCATTTGAATTAGTTTATGGCATTGACATAGTTTTTCCAACATCTCTTGCAATTCCGGTTATGAGACTGTTGTAGGAGGCTAGCAGTGAACAGGATGACTTTTAGCGAAGAATTAATAAAATGATTCATCTACAACAAACAAGGGATGAATTTTTCCAAAACACTTTCAGATTGCACGAAAAGATCAAGAAAATCTATGATTGGAAAACCAAAGTAGACAAATTCCAGCTAGAGGATGTAATGTTGCAAAAGGATGCTCGGAATGAGGACAAAGGAAAGCATGGTAAGTTTGAAAAATTATGGAAAGGACCCTATAAGATTGCAACATACAGAGGATAGAATGCCTTTTTTCTCAAGGAGATGGATGGTCAGGATTGTCCAGGAGGGCCAGTAAATGGTAGACTCCTCAAGCACTACTTTCTGAAATCATGATATGGTCATTGTACAAACCATTTTCCCTTTCATTGCAAGATTTCGCAGTACACAGTCATTTCAGCTTGGGGCCCGAGGTGAAGGCTATAAAGTTTAGATGATATGTGTAAAGTTTGCTGGTTCTAGTTTAGTTTCTAGTCACAGTTTGAGTCATGAGTCATTTTCAGTTTGCATAGTGTCAGTTTTCAGTTTTTGAAGAGTTTTGATTTCATTTCCCAATGGATAAGGCTTCTAGGTCTACGGTGTTCTTGGCACCTCCAATGAGCTACCATCCCAATTGGAGCCAATGTTAGTGTCAGTGTCTTCACACTACCATCAGTGATCAAAATCTACTCTTTTTCATTTCATAATAGGAGTCTCATACTAATGATTTTACATTCCATTAGGTCATGGATTCACTGATGGTGGGGTTTACTTCAGTTTTCCCCTCATGATCTGTAATTGCCGATCCTCTGTCATATATTTCAGTCATGGTTCACGTTCATTCTGTAGTTTATTTCATTAAGTCTTAGGGTTTGGTCTCATTAGGTCTTAGGGTCTCACCATGGTCAAATCTAGTTATTACATGCCAATAATTATCAACAAGGACATGATGAGGCCAATAATGATTGGTAAAGTCATAATTTATTAGCTTGAGAGCCGAATGTAGTTCTCACCTCAAAACTTGTTTTGAGGTGAAAACAGAGCATGATTGTTTTTATCTTCATTTACGATGTAATTTTATCTTCTCATATGTATTATTTGTTCCCCGCTACTTCTCTGCATCTTGTGATGTTTTCAAGTACCTGCTATTGCAAAAAAATCAAGTCATCTTGAGCATTAATCCACTTGCAAGAGAAACAAAAAACAAGCATGGAAAATAGAGTATTAAAAAGACAAATAGACATTACAAAAGTGAGATTTTCAAAAGAAAAAAACGAAAAGGTGATCATATTAAACTCATTTTCTTCCTTTTTCATTCCATTGTGTCATGTTTGGAAATCAAAGAGCAAAGGAGAGAGGAAAAAACGATTTCTAAGCATCCTTGAGCGAAACAAAGGAAAGTGCTATTTTTTTTAAGGTTTTGGCCCGGCACTACGCTCCTGAGTGGTGGCGTTGTGCTCCTAGCCCATTGTTGTGCTCCTGGAATTTTTGCATAGTGTAAATTAACACCGGCACTGCGCTTCTGTAGGGTGGCCCTACACTTTGACTAGCAAAGCCCAAAAACACTCCAAGCCTCCAAATTTTGCCAAATTTTCTCCAAGTTTCCTTTGGAAAGTAAGTACTATCATCTCTCTTGTTGTTTAGGGTGCTCATGTGAAAATTTTCTTGGTCTTTCATCCTTAAAATAAAACCCTAATCTCTATTTTAAAACCCTAATTTTCCTACCATTCACTTCATAAGCTAAAACCCTTATTCCCAATATTGCTTTCACACTCTATCACTCACTTATCACTTCCCAAACTCCCTCCCTCATACATTTTGCCTACATCTTCATTTTCACCCATTCCACCAAGCCATTGCCCATAGCACCATCCATACATTATCACATTGTGCAAACTAAGGGAAACATGGACAGAGATAGTGACTTTGAATATGAGGAGGAGACATGCAGTGACAATTCTGTGGAGAGGCATAGGCAATAGAGGAAGCCTCATAAAGGAGGAAAAATCATCAGAGAGGAGTCCACCAGTTTGAGAGAATTACAGGCTTGCCCAATTGTAGTTTCTTTTTTCAGACACCAAGCATGCTTTGAATTTTGTGAACTAGTGGAAAGAGTTCAATTTCATCATGAATTGGCCAAACGTTTTGTGGCTCAACTACATAATAATGAGGTGACACTTTCTGGAGTAACCTTCATGATATCATCAACTGTCATTTTAGAGGCCACTAGAATTCCTAATGTTGGTGAGAAATGGTACAAGGGTCAAGACTTTGATGAGGATTACTATGAGCCTTACATCAAGCCTCAATATAGAAACCAAGTGAAGAGGCTTCTCCCCTTTAAGTTTTTGGAGAACAGGTAAGTTCCTTTGGTGAGGATTATCATCAAGTATTTCACTTGTGAAGGCAAATTCTCCCAGTTGTATACTTACCATAACAAACTCCTCATGCACTTCACTGGGGTAAAATGATGAATCTCCCATATTTCTTGTTTAGAAATATTGATAAAATAGCTTACATTGTGCAAAAGAAACCATACCCTCAGTAATTGAACAACATATATCATTACTCTTTGATCAAAATCATTGTTCTTCACCATCTTAGTCTTATTAAAATTCCTTGGGAGACTTTCATTGCTCATGAGATGTTCAAAGGTCCACAGATCCCTTCACTAGTGCATCAAGAAGAAGGTGGGCCTTCTAGCCATGGAGAAACAAGTGAAGAGGTCAAGGAAACGAAAACTGCTAAGGTGCCAATGTACTTAACATATCAGAGAGGCACAAGGAGACTTTTTGCAGCTGTTAGGCGAGTGTTTTCTCCACAAGGTGTGGAAGGGGCCTTGCCTTCTTCAATAGTCCATAGGCAAATGTTATCTCCACAAGGTGTGGAAGGGGCTTTGCCTTCTACATCGAAAAAATAGGTACAGGTTGAGCAGTTGAGAAAAGGCAAGGAAAAAGTGCAGGAGGAAGATCTTGGTGATGAGGAGGAAAGAGATTTTGACCTGATTGAGCATGAGGAGCCACAACAACACTTTACTCATCATGGAATTGGCATCATTGACTTGAAGGCTCAGGATGAAAAAACCATCAAAGACATCATCATTCAAGAAAGGGAAGCTCAAATACAAGCTTTGGTGGAAAACTTAGAGAGAGCCAAGTTAATCATCAAATATTTAGAACAGGAAAAAAAACAATTGAGTGACAAGAAAGTCCTCATGGAGCTGCAAATGATCAAAGCAAATAGGCAAATGGCTAAAGAGGCTTATGTCACATTTACTGCTATTGAGCAAGAGATTGAAAATAATAGGGAAACTTGGCTTGAGAGGGTCAACATACATCTTGAAGGACTAATTGAGAAGGCTAACAAGGATAAGAGAATGCTCTGACACATGGCTTACCATTACATGACCCACAACAAAATTTGTAATATGAGGATTAGGAAGCTAAAAGATAGGTTGAGGAGAGCATTAGAGGGAAAGAAAGAGCAAGATAGGTTGAAGATGTTGGATGAAGCCTCCCTACCCCATCAAAGTAGATGATGGTGGTGTTCCATTCTAAATTTGGGCAAATTTTGAGAAGTTTTTGCATTTTTGAAAATTTGAAATTTATAACACAGAAATTTTGCCCAGAAGTGCAGTGCCATTATCGTTGTGATTTTTCCTAGAGCATTATATGGATAAAAGGTTTGCAGTTTTGGATTCAGGATGATGAGGACATGCACCCTAGAAATTTTCAAAAGTTTTGGAGCAAATCTGGGTCACCGAAAGGTCCAAACACTATAAAAAAATGACTGCTTTGCCTCTTTCTGGACACATAAAAGCAATCTTGGGGGATTCATGTTTTGAGGGGGAAAATGACCTCACAATTCAACAATTCTAGGTGTTCCAGAAACTAGACTTGTAGAACTTTCTAATGAGCTATCATGGGCTCAATTTGGCTAAGGATAAGGCCTCCAAAATCAGGTGGAAAGGGGCACTGTGCTTAGGACTAGTGGCACTGTGCTTTTGACCATTTTGCTCAGAAAATCAAAATTCGCCTATTTTGACTGTGAATTTGATTTTTCTCTCCTCATGGAAGATTTCAATGATGTAATTGATGACATGGCATGTAAAGGTAATGGTAAAATAGTGTTAGAGGGTAGATTCATTAGCTAGAGGTGGTTTTGAGGCAAATGAATCAGTTTCCCTACTTATAGAGGCAAGTTGTTTGACTGGCTATATTCCTGGTCCTTGTTTGGAAATGGTTGAAACATCTCCTCTTCTCATGGTTTCGACCCCTGATGGTTAGGATGAGGGATTTTAATGTCTATATTAGGTATTTTATTTCTCATTTGCAAGGTTTGGATTCAGTTGGATGCACATGTACTGAACACTTATCATTTTGTAGCAATTTTGGCAGGAAGCTAAAAAAGTTGCAGCTATTTTTATGGGATTCCTGTGTTATGGCCTTTAGCATGTGTTTATTCTTTTGTTAATTTGTTCTCATGTTATTTATGTATGCCTCTTTCATGTAATATATTTTGATTGGTTGTTTTCAAGTCAAATAGGTGGAATACATTAGGTTTTAATGCTCTGCCTTGGGAAAACACCAGTAGTTTATGTTTTCATCTGTTTAGGAAGGATTATTGACTTGCTCAAACCCTTCTTAGCTCCTCACCAGTCTATTCTTTCACCCCATCAAGCTTTAAGGTGTTGAAGATCATACCTACCTTGCCCCATAGAATCCCCTGCGATTTTACCTTAGTTTCCCAAACACAAAATTGCCCAGCTCCTCCTGATCTGGAAAAAACATCAACAAATTCAATTAAAACCTTTAGAGCTACTATACCTAGCATAAAATATTATTCCTGTTCTAGTCATCCTGACTAAGATACATAAGGAGAGAGCCCTCTCTTGACCTAGTAGGGTTAGCTACTAGGTTAAGCGTGGTTTGTGGCTACCCTAGAATTGTCTCCCTTCAGCCTGAGGTCAATATAGGTGATAACATGCCTGATGCAGGTCACGGTAGGGGTCTGAGATGCCCATCCAGAGGATGAGAAACAACCAACACTTAAGAGTGGGTGAAGTCGCTAGGGTTAATACCTCTGCTGACGAGAGCCTCGCTCCGAGAACATGGTATACCCCACCCCTCGACGCACCAAGGCACATGGGAGGACAAGGCCATAGAACTGGCACCACCATCGCAATGAGGAAACCATGGTCCAACCATCGAGAGGAACATGCTATAATGGCATGCTACTTTGAGCAGAAAGTTGCGGGATCCAAGCAGTAGCTAGAGAACTAGTCCTGAAACCAAAAGAGGTCAAAGGCACAAACCACAACATAAAAACTGGCTTGCGCACTTTAAAAGTCCTTCCTCATGCCCTAATCCTCCATATAGTCCAGGATGAGCCTATGAAAAATAACGTTCTGCTAGCCAAATCGCCAAGTCGAATAGGTGAGGACGGTCTTATCACCCGGGATGCAGTGAACTCCTTTGGCCGAGTCTCACCTGTATACACTAAACCCTAGGAGCCTGCGAACTAACAAAATGATAGTTCCCACCGATGAGGTTCATTAGAATGTCTAATACAGTCAAACAGAACCATCCTTCTACCCGGTGAATCAACTCCCCTGATGCCTTGCGTGTAGGTTAGGGTGGCCGCCTCTAAACCATCGATCATCGACTTGGAAACCCTAGCACCGTAAAGTTCCATTTTTCTCCTGTCTATTCCAACCACATATATATACACACAGTTTTGAAAATTATTTTTAAAATAATAATCCATATTAAAAAATAAAAAACTAAATATAAACTAAATAATATGGTAAAGAATTAAAAAACAAATAGAAAACATTATAAAAAAAAAAATTATGAATATAAAATTTCAATATCTAATATATTAGATATTAAATATATGTATTTAATTCATTTCTTTAATAAATTCTATAAAATTATTTCATATAAATAAATGTTAAAAATGAATGTGAAAAATCAATCACATTATAAACAATTCATTTTGAATTCATAAAATGAAGGGAATGCTTAGCATAGAGGAATAAGTCACATGAAAGTTCAACATGAACAATTAAAATGACAAACTTCTAAGCAGGTTGAGGTGCCAAACTCTATTTACATTTAAAATGGCTTGCCATTTTTTTAAGCCATTTTTTTGAATACATGTTGTTATATTTCTTTTTTGTGTTTGTATTTTAAAAGAAAAAAAATTACAATTACAATTTTCAGTTTTTTTTGGGAAAGGTTTTGTTTTGCCTTTTTTTTTTAATGTAATAAAAACATAAAGTTAAAATTTGTAATAGTTTATTTTTTATTTTTTAAGTAATGTGAGTTTTGAGATGATTGACATTGTGGCTTGAGTAAGTGCAACCCATGGATATCTAAGCTATCAAAATCATTCTAGGATCGCACCCAACCCGGGCTACACCAGCCCTTAGCATGGTTGGCTTTTGCCCATAGGGTTTTGAACTGGTGACATTTTCACCATGGAATTTCTTAACATAACACCCAATCACTCTCTATTCTACCCCTCATGGGTATTAAAATTAAATAAATTTTAATAAAAATAAATATTTAAATATAATACTTTTAATTTTATAGATATCTTCTAAAAATAAATATTAATAAATGAATGTAAAAAATTTAAAACTTTATAAATTAAGAATAAATTTTATTTAACACAAAATTTAATAGTATTTTTTTTTTTTGTAAACTGAAAATTGTATTGTCCTAGATTATGTTCCAAAACAAAGTATAGTGTTTGTTTATGCAGTGCTAATTCCTCATTCTACATAGGTTGTTTCTCTTTGTCTCAAGTGAGACCTGGGAATTCAACCACCTATTGATTACATAGAAACTCATAAAAAAAAATAGACATTCTAGTTATATCTCGACAATACAAAACATATCATAAAACCAAGACAACTTGTAGACCATTAAGAATCTGAGGAGGTAGGAAGAGCTAATTCCTTTGCACTCAAATTGAGAGGAGAAAGAGGCTCATAATCACATTGAAGATGACCTTTGTATGAGCCAACCTTGCATCTAGTCTATCCATGAAGAAATGTTGATTTCTCAGTGTTCTCTTGATGTTTTCTAATGAGGCAATCACATTGTATCTTTCCACTTGTTTTTCTTTGAGAACCATTTCTAGAAAAGGCTTCATTTTCTAGTGCAATGCAATTGCATTGATTTCTTCTTTTCTTTGTCCCCTGGTGTGACTAGGGTCGGGAACCCAGTAGGTGACCTCTGCCAAGATCTCAGAGTTAGAAAATGCTTCCTTCGTAGCACCGACCATGGTTTCCAAAATTTGGATTTCCAGTCGAGTCTCGGGATGGACAACACCAAATTAAGCCTTGGTTGTTTCATGTGTAAATAAACAATCCTTGTGTAACACACACCCCACCCCCTTGGGAACCTAAGCCAAGGATGTGGATACTATGCTGAACTCGGCCTATTCTCATCATCAATATACATTTTAAGGGCTTATTTGCTAATTGAAAAACATTGAAGGTATATAAACTAACTTTTCTCATTTGTCCCACAATTCCTATAGTGCACATCCCAAGCCTCCCTGTAAATCTCTTTGTTGCATATGATTGGCCTTTGAATATAGAAATTCCTTGTAGATTCAAACTGTTTATGTAATTTTCTAAAACAAAAGACTTGAATCTACTCTACTCATTAACTCAAATAATTAATCGATTGAGAAATCACAAAACATGAGACAATAATCAATTACATATGCTTAGAGATTTATCTAAGGGGAAATATTGCTGCTAAAAAACCCTTCCTATTTGTATATTTCATTAGATAAGAAAAATAGAGAAGAATATACAATGTTTGTTCAACCTGAACAATGTTTGTACAAGTACAATTTATTTCACTACCTCACAAGTTGATTCTGCCCAATACTTAGCCAAAGTTTATGCCTGTCAAGCTCCTATTTCCTTGCGATGCTTCCTTGGGAAATATACCCCTATTAATTAGGGAAATTCCCAATTAAAATTGTGCAATCCCTTAGGCCCTTCTCTAACTGCATGCACCACCTCGACAACTGGGAAAATTATACAACTGATAGTACACTTCCATTGAACTCCAATTTCATGCATGCATGAGTTAATTATGGACAATTTATCAGTTAACTAGTTGAACACATGAAGTTGCACCACACTGGTAAGCCTCCTACTAGTTTCTCCAACATTTGGAATTGATTTAACTGACATTAACTCAATTTAACTGAATTAAACTATTACAACTGAAATTATACTCAACCTAGGCTCCTAAAATTTAGGAACCACTCTACATGACTCAAATTAGGCCCTAAAATCGAATTAACTGAGCCAACTATATGAAATTAACTTAGTTAACTCATTCTTGTTTTCATGTGATGTGGAATTACAATTCTCTCCTAGTTTAAGTCAAGGGAAAATTAAATCAGGCATTTCTTGTTGCCATTTTCAACACTCCCTCTCAACAAGAAAGGGATCGTTTGCTGCCCCGATCCTACCTCTATGGAACTCAAATTTTCATTTTGACAATGCCTTTTTCAAAATATATGCATCTTGTTACTCTGTAGTAATGTACTCCAACAACATGATTCTCCTCTACACATAATCTCGTAGATGGTGATACTAGATGTCTATATGCTTGGATTGATCATGAAAAATTGGATTCTGAGAGATTTTAATACAACTCTATTTTTCATAGTAAATCATTGTAGGATCATCATCTGACCAAATAACCCAACAAAGATCTTCCTCATCCATATAGCTTCACATGATGCTTGACTAGCATCCTTGTACTTTGATTTTTCTGAACTGAGTGCAACTTATCTCTTCTTCTTGTTTTACCAAGAAATTGTTGTTGATCCAATATTGAATATTCCTTCTAGTGTGCTCTTCCTATTTGATGGACTACCCACCCAATCTGCATCTATGAAGCCTTATAACTTCACTCCCTTTGTGTGTCTGTACCAAAGACCAAATTGAGTGGTGCCCCTGAGTTATCTCAACACATGTTTGGATGCATTCCAATATAGTTTGGTTGGCTTAACCATTGATTGACTAAGTTGATTAAATTCATAACACATGTTTGGTCATGTGTTCACCAAATACATAAGTGAACCCACAAGTTTCTATAAATAGTAGCCTCCACTAATTCACCTTAAGTAGCATCTTCCTTCCTCTAGTTCCCTGCTAGAGGAGTCTCCATGGGTTTGTTTCTCTCCATGTGGAACTTCTTCAGTATCGCATTGGAATAATTTCCCTAAGAAACAAACAGTTCCCCATCTCCTTGCCATACTTCCATACTGAGGAAATAATACATGAGCCTATTGATGCCTCTAAAATTGTAGCACCAATATTGGGGGATAACCACCCGGTCCGGACCTTAGTACAACTCCTTTTCCATTTCGGATGGTGGCTCCGACTGGGGATTATGGGACCAATTTCCCTATAATGTGTGGTTTTATGAATGAATGTTTTAATGTATATTGGAGTTGGTAGGTGGTTTAATCTATGACTTTAAAATATACAAATATACTTCCATAACCCAGGTAATCTAATAACAATGCAATTCTTGATCATTTCTAACAAACAAACAATCATATAAATGATTTACTTATCTATAAGAAGGTGCATTTAAATAATAATTACTTTGTTTAAGAAATTAAATGAAGTAATTATGAAAACATATCGCATGATATCATAATATTTATTGCTGATATATATCTCTAATTGTAACAATTCTAAATTGTTCAAAAATGACTCAATATAGAATTATTTGAAGCGTATGAATACATCGACAATAGAAAAATTAAATGAAATTACAATTAAATCGAGACAAAAAGAACAATGATAGAAATATTGCATGTATTTGAGTCTTGATCTGTAAATAACATTCCAGTTCCACCTCTTTATTCTAGAACCTTCTAGGAGATACAAAAGTGCAGGTCTTGAAAAAGTTCTTTCACAAAAATCTGAAACCCTGATCCACTGCTTATAAAAAAAATAAATTTAGAAGCACAGAAGTGTAACTTCTCAAGTCTAGTTTTTGTACAAATTGAGGACCCTTTGCTCAATAACATGAAAGGGTTTATATAATAGAACTAAAACAATTTTTCAATATAAATTTCTTAGAGTTGTTGGAACTGTAAATATGGAAATCTAAGATTTGCATTGCAAAAACAGAAGTGCGATTGCCTTTGAAAAGGATTCATTATATCTATTTCTTCTCCTATACTCGCAAGTGACAAATTGAGAGCATGTTTTGGATTTCTGGAGGATGACTCATCCTTGAGTGTATTTGTCCCGTGTACATGGCATTTGAAACCTCGGGCACCATGTGATCAACAACATCGGTAAGGCATTTGATAGTCCTTTGTTGACTATGTGGCTTAACCAAAAAGGACCAAAATGCATCCCAAGTAAGGCTTTGTACTCTACTAAGTTGTTCTTCTTTGGTGGCCAAATCTTGTTTCCATTGATTTTCTAGCATTTTTGCTTTTGGGAGCCTTCCAGGGGAACAGTTAGAAATCAAATTTAGTCAATATAAATTATCATTTATCAGCTTTGTCACATTGTTCATTATAGCTCTGGCCCTTGAAGTAGCCCTTTCTGCCTTTATTAACTGCGTTTCCCATTCTGAAAATAATACTTCTTTATGTGACTCTTGAATTTTTAGTAGGTTAGCAACTCTGCCTTCCACTGTGCTTTGCCATTTGAGGAAATTGGAGACCTTGTCACCTGCATCCTCAAATTCTAATTTGGTATTAATTGCCTGATCGATGAGCTCTACAATTATGATGCATAATGGGTCGACGAGTGATATTTTATGGCAAAGGAGGTTGAGCTGTTGTAATAAGGCCTTATTTTCTTCTAGGGCTTCTTTCTTGAATTCCTAGACTTTAGCATAATCTCTGAACTATTGTGTATATAGTTGAATCTGTGATATTTCCCCTTCTTTTGCCTTCATTCCTTGTTGATGTGTCAATTGAAGCTGTTCGAGCTACTAGGAAAACTGTTGTTGCTTCTAGATGGCATGCTGGTCAATCTTTTGTTTCTCCAGGTTTAATTGAACTTTGACCTACTCGTTCCCCTTTTTTTCTTTGGCCAACTGTTCCTTAAGCTAATTAATCTTCTCTTTTTCTACTGTTGTTTGCTCTTCAAGCTAAGCAATCCTTTGATATTTTTCTTTGATTAATAGATTCACCTCAGTGGCCTTATCAATTGTGGTAGCTATGTAAGCCCCTTCATATTGGGATAACTTAGTCAAATCCTCAGAAGTATTGATCTTAGAATCCTTCCATATAACATTCATAAATTCTGATTAAGGATCTATGGATGATGTCTGGCCATTTTTTGTATTTTCTCTCTGTTTCCTGACTACAGCCCTATGCTCAGGACTGTAAAAGACATCCATAGGTGGTATCTCCTCAATAGTTAATGTAATTTCAACTGAAGGATTTTCAAGGATTATTTCAACTTCTTTCTGAGCTATGAATGTACTGGGTGTCTTGTCAATCATGCTCTCAATAACGATGGGTTGTTGAGTTGCTGGCGATGATGATGCAATACTGTTTTGGGGGTCACTCTAGTTTTTTATCTGTTGATCAAATTGTTCCCATTCTTTTATCAAGATGGGGTGAATAAGAACATCTGTGCCAAGGGGTTCACCTGTCTTTTCAACTATTTCCTCTTTCCTGGAAATCTCTTCAATCATCTGCTCCCCGCTGTGTTCTTCTTGCTGAACAGTTGGGGTAGTATTTAATAAATCTAGAGGTAATATTTATAACCTCCTTGTCTTGTATTCCATGAATTCATCCATCTTTGCGACTCCTAGTTTGAATCTTTCCAGATGAGTTACTTGTGAAAATAACTCTACAGTAGCGAATAAATCATCAAACTCATCCTCCTCATGTATAAATTTAGCAATTTTCACTTGATTGGTGAAATTGTAAGTGACCTTGTTTGGATCATACTGTCTCTTAGGAATTACTACTAGACTCAGGTCCTTAGTTTTCTCTGCCTCCTTCTCAGCATGCTTAAAGGCATGAAATGTGTAAATGCCACAGCGGAGGGGAAATGGAGGCCACACTTGTTTTTAGAGTCTCTAAGGTTTCTAGTCATTCCCTTCTCCACCATTTGGTATGCTATTTCCCTAGCTAATAACTTGTCTGGGATATAGAGTGGAAGGACATGAGGGTTTGTTCTACTCCCAAAAACTCTAATATAGGTGAAATTATCCTCCTCGAACCAACTATCGATTGAAGTTAAGTTAATGTTGGCTTCGTCAGAGACCCGAGGAGCAGGATCATTAAAAATGGTTTTATGAATAGGTAAAACAAAACCATGGCAAATTCTGTATATGTGATTTTTGTAGTCTAGCTTCCATAGATACTTGTGAAAAATATGGATAGGGGTTGGGTCTTGAGCTGTCCATTTGCAACCCAAAATAGGAAAGTCATAACTGAAACAGATAGTGTCCATTATATAGGCACTCATGTAAAATGGGGGCATGGTTCTGGTGGTGACAAATCTGTTTCTTCTATAATCTAATATTGACCGGCCATTTTATCAGATAGAATAATTTCCCAAACCATAATAAAAGAGTTGACTGCTGCTTCTATTAATGGGACCATTTCTATAGAAAACCTAGCAGAATCTAGGCTTCCAAAGAGCCTACATACCATTGCAACACCATAAAAATACAGAGATGCCAAGGAGTCCACAGAGTACATACCAGAGGATTTGTGCTTATATTTCTTTGGAAAATGTCTCTATTGTTTGATAGGGTTTGACTCTAGGTCATTCTCCTTAGCGAAAGCTTCCAAAAATGCCTTGTTGTAATGCCACTGGGGATTTGGCAAATGGTACATCTTCTTAACATCTTCAGGCTTGAATGTCCCGAACATATTCCCATCAGCTGTGAAGAAAGCTCTATCTATTATATTAATACTTTCAATCACCCATCTCACTAGATCATTATATGGTAAAAAATTGGCTCGGGCTGCTATTTTATGGAAGAAGGCGTTGGTCAAGTCATTGAGCGTGCTCTCTATTTTATCGGTTCCATCCACTGTTGCTTCTTCTTTTATCTCCATTTGATTTTCTACTTCGAGTAAAGTATAGATGCCTTCCCACAAGATTTTAATGAGTCCTAGGCAGATAGTATATGCAATTACCACCAATTTTGCTGGTGATTCTTCCACTATCACAGGGGATTTTTCTTTCCGAGATTTCTTAGACATCTTGCTTGATGTGTGATACTCAGTCAGTTCTGCAAAATGAGAAAGTGGAGTGTAACTGTTGAGAAACTTGAACAGAGCTAATACAAATTACAGAACAAACACAGTTAAGCGTATTAGATGCATGAGATGTTATGTTGTACTAAGCTATCTCGGATGAAATCTTCAAAGGACGTACCCATAAATGCTCCTTAATGTTTTGCTATAAATTCCAACTTGAAACTTTAATGTTGAAACCATATGTCAGATCTCAAGCCTTGTAATGGTCTTTTGTAGAATAGGTGTTTTGATTCCGTGATTTGCAATCAGCGATTGGTTATTTTAATATTTGTATAATAATCACGTATCGCGAATCAGGAGTTACAAGTGCCATACTCAAAATATTTGTTTGCATAGTTGCGATTGTGATGAGTGCTGAGATGGCATAGGGAGACAATGGGTTTTAATATTAGCAAATCATGTTATTTCTTTGTTTATCAATTTATTCCTTTATCGATGTATTTATAATATTTATCACTTTATTTTATCGAGAGCATGCCATACGATAATTAAATTGCATCCCAATTTTTTAATGCAGTATACTGGATGTTTCTTTATGAATCATTGATATGCGATTTGTGATAGCCTTATCGCATCGCAAATTTTCAATGCCGCTTTAAATCATCCCATGGTATTAACATTATGCGAGATGCAACAATTTTATTACTTCATGCGTATAAAAGGCTTATCTTGATAAAAATTTTCAAATGAGGGTTTTGTTACGACTATGATCACATCACAAGCTCTTCAAATGGATTTTCATGGGTTCTAAAGAAATGTGATTTGTGATGAGTGGTCCTAACTACTCTAAAAGAAATTGTAATATGACTTCTATGTAAAATTTATTTTATTCAAAAGTTTATTGCTTTTATTTATATCCAAAAGGGGACCCATTTCTTATTTGGTATTTTAAGACTAAGAGTTTACAAATTGAAATGGGGTGGGTTGTTGTATAGCACAACAATTGGCGATTCACTCAGAGAACCAGCTATCTCTGAAAAATAATGAAATTTCTAAAACTGTTTTTATGTAGAATCAATTGAGGAAAATATAACTATCTAAGAATTGGTTAGATGAAACTTTACTCCAAAATAAAAATATATGAATTTTGCAACTTCTTATACAAACCCTTATGATAAAATAAAAATATTTTTGGTTTTTTCCAGCTTTGATTGGTTGTTAAAGATAAAGTACGGGGCTCCTCCAACTTAGCTTTTTAAATTTACTCTTTTGCCATAGGTAGTGCCTCTGCTGCCAGCAAACATCTATAGTCTCGATAGGGTTACCTTTTAACCATTAGTCATTCAATGTCCCATCCATCTAAGAGTATAACTTTTTGAGAGATAAATCCAAAAGATATGTTTACATATATATTTTTTATTTTTTTACTTTTTCATTTTTTGGAATAAAATCCATTGTCCTAGTTTGGGATCCAGATGATAACAATGCCATTCACTGGTTGTAATTGAATTGAACAAGCTAGCTCGTAATGAGACCCCTTGTCTTAAGATTATAAGCGATTACCCTGTTTTTATATGCAGTATTGGTAATTTTAGTTTAATTAGTTCCCTATGATCATGGTAAGAAAGCTCATCATGACACCTCTTATATTTTAAATCAGATATATTTTAGAATTACACTCTGAAAAATCATAAACTTAGTGGATGGGGTGAATGAATTACTCCTTAAGAGTTTGTGGATGACAATTTTAGAGTTGTGGATGCTTAGCTGGAGAAAGTCTTTACCTTTTTATAAATAACCTTTCTTAACATTATAAAACTTCAAAATGATTTACTATGTTTTCAAGGTTTGGAATATTTCACAAAATTAAAGAGTTTCTCAGAGTTTCATGTTTTATCTAATTTACAAAATTGTAATCATTTCCTTAGGAGGTTCTATTTTTTAAAAGGAAGCATTCACAATACTCTTTTAAAGAGCTTTTCAATAGTGAAACGTCAATGGGATACTATTTAACAAGATTATTTCCTAAAAGAAACTATCTTGCATAAAGAATATGTACACGTGAGAAGGGGTTACCTCCTTAGGAGAATAATTTCTTTAATATAAGCCCATTAACAGGAAGAGAATCTCTCTTTCCTGATAAATCTTGTATTAGAAACATTGATGAGCCTATCTTTTCAATGATTTGAAATGGTCCAAGCCACATATTTTGAAATTTGGTATGCTTACCTTTATCTTCATGTGCTTTATCCCATTTCAAAACGAGATCACCGGTCTGTAATGATTTTGAGCTGACAGAACTTACATCAAAAGAAAATTTAATGATTTGTTGATGTTTAGAATGAGCATTTCTAGCCTTTTCTCTTTCCTCATCCAATTTAAGAATTTGATCAAACCTCAGTTGAATGGAGGAAGAAGGGATTTCTTCAATAAATTGCACTAGGGCTAGAGATGGGAGTGCTAAATTTGGAGGTATTATAGCTTCTTTCCCATACACTAAGTTAAAGGAGAAGTACCTATTGAGGCCTTCTGAGTTATGCGATCTGCACATAATGCAGATATCAAAGTTTTATGCCAATTCCTTTGGTTTTGATTAACAATTCTTTTGATAATCTTGATGAGATTCTTGTTAGCTGACTCTACTAAGACATTTCCTTGAGGATAGTAATTTGTAGAGTATTTCAAATTAAAACCTCTCTTAGGAGAAAATTCAACTATATTATTTCCATAAAAATAATATGCATTGTAAAAAATAAGTGCGTTAGGCAAACCAAACCTTGTAATGATGAACTGAACAATAAATTCAATAATTGCATCAAAATTGGCTACCTTTAGAGGAATTGCTTCTACCCACTTTGTAAAGTAGTCCGTGGCCATGAGGATTTATTTGTGTTGCTTGGAAGAATTTGGAACAATTTCTCCAATAATATAAAATCCCCATTGTTCAAATGGTGGCTCAATGTTTACTAGTTGTAAAGGAAAGACTAGTTTCCTTTATCTTTTGCTAACAGTTTGGCATATCTTGCGTTTCCTTACGTAGTCATGGGCATCTTTAAACAAAGTCAGCCAATAATAGCCAACATGTAGTATTTTGTGAGCTATAGTGTCTCCTCCAAAGTATCCACCTGTTGGGCCATCATGCAATTCTTGCAAAACAATCTACGCTTCAGTCTTTTCAAGGAATCTTAATGAAATTGAATCATAATTTCTTCTGAATAACACATTATCAATGATTTCAAAGTGTTTGGAATTTAATCTTAAGGAATGTTTGTTTTTGTAACTGATTTTAGGGGGAGCATATCCATTTTTCAAGTAAAATATCAGATCAACATATTGAGATTCTGAATTGGTGATACGTATCTCATTTGCTTGTGCAGTATAATCTGAATCTTCATGGTTTGGAATATTGGAAGCTCCTGCCAATAACCTGCAAAAACCTTGTCCTCTAACAATTTTCTTTGGTTTAATATTAATATCATATTCTTGTAAAGATGTTACCCAGTTGGCTCTCTTCTCTCCTACTTCCCTTTGAACTAGCAATTGTCTCACTGCAGAGAATGGGACTATTACTTTAGTGTGTGTTTTTAAGAGAAATGGTCTAAAGTGTTTAATAGATTTAAATACAACAAAATCTTGTTTTTCAACTTCTGAATAGTTGAGATCGACACCTTGCAAATTAGAACTAAAGAAACACATGGGTGCTTCGACTTGCTGGTCATTGATTTGTGTTAAAACAATAACATAAGATGTTTCAGTGGCTAGAGTATACAAAATAAAATGACTAGAAACATTCAGAGTATTCAATGCACGAGCATTAATGATTGCTTGTTTGATTGAATCAAAAGCTTCTTTCTCGTTATGTCCCAATTTGAAAACTAATTTTTTCTTAATCATAGATTGCAAGGGTAAAACTATCTGAGAAAATTCAGCAGCACATCTTTTCACCAAAAAAAAAAATTGCCCCAAAAATGATTGCATAGGTTTCTTGTTATATGGAAAAGAAATATTAGAAATCTCTTTTATCCTGTCTGGATCAATGTATATGCCATTTTTGGATACAATAAACCCTAAGATCTTACCTCCATTAAGAGCAAAGAATGATTTCTTGGGATTTAAAGAAATCCCATATTTATTACAACATTCAAAGATCTATTTTAAATCATGTAGATGATTAGTCCTTTCCTTAGAATAGACAGTTATGTCGTCTAAGTAAACAACTACTATTCTATTGATTAAACCTTTGAAGGCTATATCCATGGCTCATTGGAAAGTAGCTCCAACATTTATCAAACCAAAAGGAATTTTCAGATAAGCGTATGTTCCCCATTTAGTTTTGAATGTAGTCTTTAATCTATCATCTGGATGTACCAGTATTTGATTATATCCTGAAAAACCATCAAGAAAAGACATTGACTCTGAGCTAGCAAATGATTGAAGTATCTATTCCATGGTTGGAAATGGGAAATTATCTTTAAGACATGCTTTGTTGAAATTTCTAAAATCTATGCAAATTCTAATGTCAACATTATTCTTCCTTACAAGTACTAAGTTTGAGAACCATTTAGAATGTCTGCCAGGAAAGGTTATTTTAACCTTAAGGAGTTTATTCAACTCTTCTTTGATTTAACTTTCAAGATTTGGGTGAATTTTTCTTAGCTTCTGTTGTACAGGTTTCTCATCAGAAATCATTGGAATTGTGTGTTGAATGATAGAGGTATCATAAGTTTTCAGGTCCTTGTAATTCCAAGCGAAAACATTTTTGTATTTCTTTAATAACCTGATGAAAGCAAATATTTCCTTTGATGAAAGTCCAAGTTCTAGATTGACGTTCTGGGGTTTGGCCTCAGTGCCAAGATTTACTAATTCAAACTTTAAAGTAGAACTTTGAAGTTTTGCATTAGTAGCCTTTTTGAATCTATCCTTAATATCATAAAGATCTTCGAGCTTGACCAAAAATATAGGAATAGGATTTTCATTGAGTCTTTGCTTTAATTGAAGATCATGATTGCTTTCATCAATAATCTGCCCATCATAAGATCCTTTAGAAGTTAGGAAATTTAATATATCCTCATCGTGATTAAATACACACCAATTGGTGACATTATCTAGGATAGATGGTCGAAAAATTAACTCAATTGAAAATATATCTAGACTATAATCCTCAGATGGAAGGATCTTAGAAGCTACATTAGCAAAAAGGTCAGTTACTGCGTTTTGTGATCTAGGAATAGGAGATATATTAAATGCCAGAAAATGAGTTATGAGATCTTGAACAAGTAATTGATAATGTTTGAGATGACTTGAGAGACAATGAATAGTATTTATTACTTGTTTAATAACAATCTCAGGTTCACCAAACAATTTCAGATATTGAATATTCATACCTATTGCTTTATAGAGCCCTTGAATCATGCCTCATATTCTGCAGTGTTATTGGTACACTCAAATTCCAATCTACATGATAACATGGTTATTTCCCCCCTTGGACTAACTAAAATACATCTTGTGCCTGCACTGTCATTAGATTTTGATCCATCGAAATACAAAGACCAAAATAAAGGCTTATTTATAGGCTTATTTACAATTTAATCTACAACATTAACACACTTTGAGGTATCAGCATGAGAGAAATTTTCAATTTACGATATGACACTATTAACAGGAAAAGGAGATTGTTGAGCATTAAAACTCACAAAAAATGACTCAGTCGAATAGTTTCTGAGAATATTATTATTGAAGGCTACATGTTGATTCTTTTGTTCAAACTCAGTTACTGTATGAGTCAAATGTTTTTTGCGATCTATTCTGATTTGATTTGGCTTCCCATTACAGGGAAGCCACATGTGGGACCAATCAGTTGAAATATAACCGCGAAGTTTTTTGGACCAATATCTGCTCAGAATTGAACCATAAAACTCACGGATGTCAGCGATTAATATATCAATTCTTTGGACAACCTTGGGATCAACTGCTAATCTGATAGTAACTAAATTTATCTCTCCTAAAACTTGTACCTTAGTTCGATCTAATTGAACGATGTGAACTGTGGGCTTTTGGGGCTCAATATTTAATTTGGACCAAACTGAGGCTGGCATAATATTTGATGAAGCCCCTGAACAAATAAAGCAGTTATGCAAATTTCTATTGTAGATTTCATAAGTTAAGAGAAAAGGAGGAGTATGAGAATTTGACCTATCCCCAATTAAATCAGCATCAATATCATCTACTTTATCAGATGGTGGCTTACATGATCCTTTAGTAGCCTTGGACAATACACTAGTTGGAAGAGGAGAAGAAGGTACAAAATTTAATTCTTTGAGCATCAACTTTTGTTGATGTTTGAGCTTGCTATGTTCATGCAAAGAAATATTTGCTTGAGTCTTCTTCATATCTTCTATAATGTTATAATTCATGGAGTCAGAAACTACTAGCATTTTAGATGATGAGGGAGGATTGGAAGATGATGGTTCATTATGGGGAGGTTCTACTGGAGTTTTCTTTATGGGAGTTTTGTCTTTAGTAATAGGACTTGAGTTTTTCTTCTTAGAATTTACCTAATTAGGCTCAACTATACTTTTGTTTATGGTATTTACTGGGAGAGCTTCCTATTCACTTTCATTATCAGAATTGGGTAAGATAAAGTCCCACATTCCATGATATTCAACTGTTTCATCTTCATTTGTATCTTCAGCTGATAAAAATGTATCTTCATCTTCATCATCTTCCAAATCTAATTTGGCATTAGATATTGCATTAGGTGGTTTAGGATCAGTTGGCTGATTTATTTTAAAATTCTCAAAAGGCTTTTTGGTAGACATCTCATCTACATGCTTCTTTATTTCAACCATTTCATTAGACATAGTTGTAAGAACTTTTTGTAAACCTTCCATGTCATATGTATCCTTGACTGCGTTCTTCTTTGAATCATCTCTAAAGGTAACTTTTTTAGATTTCCTTTCTTCTATAGCGTTTTTCTTTTCCAAAGCTAAGATACGTTTCTCAACAGCGATTGCTTCCTTCATATTTTCTGCTAATGTTGGTTTAGCATCTCTATCAATGAAAATGGCTATGTTTGAAGGCAAAGTAGAGATGTACTATTCATTTTGGACTTCCTCACTAGGCTTGGATGTGGCGGGAATTTTATTCAATAGCTTATTGAAGTGTGAGTTGAAGTCTCGGATGGGTTCCTTTGATTTAGAATTAAGATTGGAGAGATCATTGATCAGAGTTGCTGTAGACCTATCATCTCTAAGCTTAGTTAGAAATTGCTCCTAGAAAGCATCCAAGCTATTGATAGAACCTGGTGGTAATGAAAAGTACCACGATCTTGCTACTCCTTGTAGAGTGTATGGAAATAGTTTAGCAAAAACATCTTCTTTAGTTACTCCATTCAAGTTGATGGATAACATAAAATTATTTATATGTTCTTTTCCTAATAGGCTAATGTTAGGATTACATTTTAGTAAACATTTCTCAGGGTGAGCTGGAAATTGGCTTAAAGGTGCAGGCATTTTGGCTGCTTCTGGATTGGTCCATGGCCTTGGTTGAGGTTGATTATGTGCCATCGTGGAGCTAACAATAGAAGAGGGTGATGAAGAGGTAGAAATTGATTGGGTAGAGGATGTTGAAGTTCCTGTACCTATTTGAACTATGATTTGAAGTTGGGAAAGGGATGAATGATCTTGTAATGGTACGGATGGAATAGATGGCGATGATGACAGAGTCTCACTATTAGATTCAGATGGTGTTTATCTAGCCCCTTTTTGACTTGGTAGAGGAAAATATACTAGTGGAATACCAAGTTTTTCACTCTTCACTCTAGTAAGCGGCTGCGATGGGATATATTGTGAAGTTACACTACCTTGGGATAACATAGATTGTTCTTGGGATATTGAAAGCCCTTGTAGTTTATGAATCAAAGAATGTGCTTGAGGGGGTTCTGGAGAAGAATTATCTGGTGTGTTTAAGATTTCAGCAGTGGGTGTTGTATTATTCTTTTCAACTTCTCGCTTGGGAATAAGATATTTCGAATGCAAAGGAGAAGTTGGAGGAGATGGTGAGGGAGTTTTACTCTTAGAATGGCCTGTGGATTTAGATTTACTCACCATTCATAGTTAGGCCCTCCTTCTAGTGCCAAAAATGTTGATGCCTCTAAAATTGTAGCACCAACATTGGGGGATAACCACCCAATCCAGACCTTAGTACAAATCCTTTTCCATTTGGGATGGTGGCTCCAATTGAGGATTATGGGACTAGTTTCCCAATAATGTGTGGTTTGATGAATGAATGTTTTAATGTATATCGGAGATGGTAGGTGGTTTAATTTTTGACTTTAAAATATAAAAATATGCTTACATAACCCGGGTAATCTAATAACCATGCGATTCTTGATAATTCCTAATAGAAAAACAATCATATAAATGATTTACTTATCTATAGAAAGGTGAATTTAAATAATGATTACTTTGTTTAAGAAATTAAACAAAGTAATTATGAAAACATATCGCATGACATCATAATATTTATTGTTGATATATATTGTTTCTGGGAAAACTAGTATTCCTAAAGAATGATAACCCTCTAGGTTTGGCAGCTACCTTAGAAACAACAGTTTAAAGTAATTAAATGATTTCTTCTAGTGTAACAAATAAGAGAAATATAATGGAACCAACCTAGAACTTCCGCTTAATCCCTTGCTTGCTCTCTCTCCCCTTTGACAGATCCCGCAGCTCCTCCCCATACTTAACACGCTTGGAGAGTACCTGTATAAGTACAACAACAAAGAACCGTCAAAGCATCGTGATCTATTACAACATAAACATTATAGAATCAGATATATAATGAACAAATGATAGCATTCATAAATGATAACATTCACAATTGCACAATCATATGGAAGAAAACTTGAAGAACTTTATTAATAGAAGGGAGAATTACAACCCAGCTGTCTGATCCAGCATCATCCTCCTAGCTTCAATCCTTCTTCACCTCATGAAATAGAAAGATCACTCCAACAATACAATGCTCTTTCCTCAATTACAAACTATCAGCACTTCCTTGGAATTCACAATATTCTAGCCTCCAGATCTCTTGAATTGGAGATCCATTTATAGATGTGTGCAAGGGTGTGAGTCATCCATGGGCTTTGATTATTGTCATTCCATTTGTTACAATTGGTTCCATTTGGATATTTCTTAGATCCCTTATTCATCCTTGGGCGAATTCACAGAGGCAAGTGGCACAGGGGAAGTTTCTAGAAGATTCCATGAGCAACCACCTCGCAAACTGTCTTGGCCATTTCTCCATCCTCACCCATCGCACCATATAGAAGGCCTAATAAGTATGAATTTCACCCTAGTAGTGTATCACTCATTATGCATCGTACTTTGCTAGGGGAGCAGTCAGTATGGTTTAATTTAGGCAATTTATGGATGGTTTCTCAGTTGGAACGTTTGGGGACTGATGTATTCAGATGACTATGTTTCTTTAGGGTATGAAACAAATATTTTAGGGGTTGATGAGCCCTAGTTTACCGACATATAAGTTTGGGGTTGATGTGCCCAAATATGTCTATAACAGTTGCCCCCTAAAGCATGAAGTCGTAAATATTGATGTCGAGTGAAATGCTTTATCATGAGGATCCCAAGTTTCAAACTAGAAGGTGACCTGCATAAGTTACAATATAATACATCATCATAATATAATTTTCATGATCTAGCTGAGGGAGGCATTCCCATGCTCAGCTTTATAAATTGATTTCATTTACATAGATCAGATAGCCGTCTACAGATACAGACTGGGCAATCCTCAGATATAGAGTCATCATCCATGGTTAGGATGACCATCAGTGTAGAGCCTTTGTACATTTGAAGTTTTTATATTCCTGAATATATCATAGCCCAGATGGATGAAACTAAATCCAGGGTCTTCAAACTAGTCCAATTTTCGCTCGATGTACAAGTCAATCCATGTGAAGAGATGTTCTGAAGTTAAACATGGAAAGACATCACTTGATTACCAGGCAATGATGTAAGTTGTTAACAGAGACGCGAGAGGAATCACCGATAATGATAATGACCCCCAAGGTACTACAGTACAATTCACGTGGTGTGAATATATGTTCCGACGTCAAACACCATGCAAAATATTTTAGTCGAAGGCCATTGATGTCAACCTATCACCAGAAGTGAGAAACTTGCCATTGATGTACGCAAGCTCCAAGCACTGAAAGGGTTGTTTCTAAGTCAACTTCTTGGATAATGAGCCGACGTTGACAAGAAGTGACTCATCTTAGGAGGGCCTTGATGTATCCCACATCTACAACACGAAATGAAGCAAATGATTTCTATAGGTGAAAATAGACTGACGACATAAGGTTTAGGAATGGCGGTCATGAAAAAAGATGAAGTTGGAGGTATTGCAGTGGATGAGACATTAACTGGATGGTGGTTTCACAACTAAATGACTTCTCTTGAACATGTCGGTGACACTGAGATGAAATGGTAGCATTAACCCCAAAATATGGATGGTATGAAAGACCAATGGTGAGATGACCAGTGAATGGAATAACACAACCCAACTCAATAATGGTGATGAAGTGAAAGTGTCATGTTCAAGAGTGACCTACTACCATAAATTCTTTAAGCTTTCTTCCCATTTTTCCCCAATCATTGCTGACTAGTACCTCTTTATTTTTGTCAAGCTTAAGGAGGATAACATATGCTTGTTCTATAATTCACCCTTCGGGCAAACCTGTCACTATTAATGTTTTAACGAGTCTAGCGACAGTGAAACCCGTTCTCGTCTAGATGGACAAGTTTGTCACTATTGTTTTAATGAGTTTAACGACAAGGATAACTCGATCCTTTTCATGTTTAGAGAGTTTGAAAAGGGACGAAAAGAAAACTCCACAAGTTCTTTTTTGTAAAGTAATCCCTCAAGTCGGAAAAAGGATAAAATAATACAGGAGGGATGACATTTCTAATCATTTTAACAAGCTGGAAAGGATAAGTGCTAGACAATCTTTTCATATTTAACGAGTCTTAAAAGGGTTTAAAGAGGACTCAATTTTGAGGAACGAGTGGTGTCTAGGGTAGCAACTGGTTCTGCTGATTTTGGAACTTCTCAAAACATGATTATTTCTATGAAGAGGATGGCTAATAAGACCACTCATTGCGACTGTTCGTCAAAAAGGGGTAAAACAACCAAGCAGAAGCATATGATCAACCAAAGGGATGGTGGTGATGGGATGTACACAACCAAGGTTCAAAAGGCTGATAGAATGGCAATCACAAAGGTTAATTACTTGTAAATGGGTTCATTTTTTGGCAAGCTTGAACCATGGGGAACTATGCTTGGATTCTGTTTTATTTTTACACAAGCTTGAAATGAACAAACTATGCTTGGCTTCAGTTTCATTTTTACACAAGCTAGAAACGAAGAAACTATGCTTGAAAATAGGTTTGCATGCCCCTAACATGATGAAATGGAGAGTCTATTTTAACCAGATGGAAGTCACTATGGTGAGGTAGGATGGTTATCCACCACATCTTTGGCTTTGTCTAGAATAGAAAAAGGTGGATGGTGTGACAGACTAATAATTTAACACCTCATTGGCTTCACCCATAATAGACAAAGGTGGATGGTGTGATAGACTAATCACATAACCTATAGGGAAACTCTTTAGCTTCGTCCAAAATAGACAAAGGTGATTGGTGTGATAGACTAATCACATAACCTATAGGGAAACTCATTTAAAACCTCTTTGGCTTCATCCAGAATAGACAAAGGTGAATGGTGTGATAGACCAATCACATAACCTACAGGGAAACTCATTTAACACCTCTTGGATTCAATTTTATTTTTACACAAGCTTGAAATGAAAAAACTATGCTTGGCTTCAGTTTCATTTTTACACAAGCTTAAGACAAAGAAACTATGCTTGAAAATAGGTTTGCATGCCCCCAACATGATGAAAGGGAGAGTCTCTTGTAACCAGATGGAAGTCACTGCGGTGAGGTAGGACGGTTATCCACCACCTCTTTGGCTTCGTCCAGAATAGACAAAGGTGGATGGTGTGGCAGACCAATCATTTAACACCTCTTTGGCTTTGTCCAGAATAGACAAAGGTGAATGGTGTGATAGACTAATCACATAACCTACAGGGAAAATTATCTTTACAACTAGGTGCATGCCCCCCAAGCTTCATTACAATCATCAGGCTACTCATGGCTATCAGGTGGATGGAATGAAGGTTCAAGTGATACCGTTGATGTAAATATACCATTTAGGGATGATGATTGACTTGGAGTTACGTTTGGACCGGGAAATGAAAGCTGGTCAATGGTGACAATCTTGCCTTTGTGCAGGAAACACATCACTTGAAAGAGTGTTGAAACAATAGATTCCATGTCATAAACATAGTCACGCCCAAGAAGTAAATTGTAATCTAATGGTCCTGGGACTATCAGCACATTCAGATGCATGGTTTTTCCCCCCAAAGTGATAGGTAACTTAGGAAGGATCCCTAACGATCAACTGGTTCCTTTCTTAAAGCCTAACATATTCTGTGTAACAAGTATAAGCAGTGGTGAACCAAGCGCTTTCCAAGCAGTTGAGGAAAGGATACTCACCGATGCACTCTCATCTATAATAGTGCCAAACACTATCATTTTACAAAATTGTACTATGATTTGGAAAGGTACTTAAGAAGGAAGGCAAGATCTTGCTAGTCGATTCTAATCAAACGAAGTGACTAAACTACTTGGAGGGGGTACTAAAGAAACGGGAGAGTTAACCCCTTGAGTTACGAGAACTAGAGGGTTTTCCTCCTGTCTAGATGGAATAGGCAGATTACCCCCAAGTTCATTAGAATCTGAAGTAATAAAGAGAACTTGAACGATATCATTTTCACTCTCTTCGGGAAAGGTACAATTAGCTGAAGGTGAAATTGGGTCAACTGTTGTCTCGACCTGCTGACTTTGGTCAAGTGTAGACTCATAAGATTCACTTTCAGAGAGAGTGGTTTCGACCAACAGTTGATTTAAGTCAGTCGGCTTTTTAACTAGTGAAGGACTTAGGTAGATTTTCTTGTAACCAGATGGGAGTCGCTGCGGTGAAGCAGGATGGTTATCCAACACTCTTTTTGCTTCATCCAAAAAGGGACAAAGGTGAAGGGAATGGTTACCTTGACATAACCTACATGGAAACTTAACTTTTCTCCTCTATCCATGAACTTTAATATCACTAGTTGAAGATGTGTTACCAACATGATCTCTAGAAGTTGATGGCATGGGATGTTGTGAACAGGGAGACCATTCTTTCAAGATCCGAGGAAAGCAAGGAAAATCTCGATGAAAATGGTCTCCCGTACAAATTATGCATGGAAACATGGGTTTGGGAAGTTTAATGGATGAATTTTCATTAGATGATGCATTCAGACCAATGGTTTCTTGGTTTCCCCCTTGCTAAATTGGTTTCTTCTTCTTCTTCTCCTTTCCTTCCTTCTTCTTCTCAGTCACCTGGTTACTAGTATCACTAATTTCACCAAGCGAAGAGGAAGAAGGGGAGGGAGAAACAAAAGAGGAATAAGGAAAAGGGTTAATTTTAGGTTCAACTGGAGGTGTACTCGATTTCGGAGAAATCACAACATTTTGAACCACCGAGGTTGAAAACAGCCATGCTGGCAAGCCAATGCCCGAAGGGACAATGTAGCCTTATAAGGAGCACCAGTATTTCCCTAGGAAGGAAAAGGACTAGGATTCCCTTCAAAAGGGATTCCTTGATTGGTGGACTCCAGATTTGTCTCCATATATCTCAACCTAAGATCAACTAAGGAATATGGATGTTATTTTGAATTCAATTAATTTTAATGATGCTTTGACACAACTTTGCTTTTTCAGTTGTTAAGAGTCGAGAAAAATCTAAAGATGACTCTAGTATCCTTCGATTTTTAATGAGCTTGAAAGGACAAGTGATTAGATGGACCTTTTCTTTTAAAGAGTCGAAAAGGAACGAAAGTGACTACTTTGGAAAATCTAGATAAAGGGATTACCAAACCAATCACAAAACTGCAATATACACCTTGGTGTTAAATTAAAGAGAAATTACCAAGGACTTATGTATGATAGTCAGTCTTCCCGAATGTTGTGTTCAGTACATTGCGATCTCAACCTAAGATCAACTAAGGAACATGGATGTTATTTTGAATTCAATTAATTTTAATGATGCTTTGACACAACTTTGCTTTTTCAGTTGTTAAGAGTCGAGAAAAATCTAAAGATGACTCTAGTATCCTTCGATTTTTAATGAGCCTGAAAGGACAAGTGCTTAGATGGACCTTTTCTTTTAAAGAGTCGAAAAGGAACGAAAGTGACTACTTTGGAAAATCTAGATAAAGGGATTACCAAACCAATCACAAAACTGCAATATACACCTTGGTGTTAAATTAAAGAGAAATTACCAAGGACTTATGTATGACAGTCAGTCTTCCCGAATGTTGTGTTCAGTACATTGTGATCAATAAGGTGGCAGACTTAGCTTCCTATGGATAAAGGATATAAGCCTATTGTGGTCTCCCAATATATACGCAATGGTACGGGGAGCACAATTCTGTGCTAGCACTTGTCGTATCAAGGAGGAGGAATCACCCAACCTTCAATGAAAATGATAGCCACTAGTTTTAATGACGCCAGAACACGTCTCTAGCCTAGACCTCTAGATATGTTGCGTTAAGTTCCAAAGCGTTGTTAGGTTCATTGAAATTTATTTTAAAGTTGATCTTGTTTAGAGTTTGCCTTTCAATGGTTCACCACGTGATGATGATTTGAAATTCCTAAAATGAAATCTACAATGATAAACAATCTTTGTTTATTTTGAGCAATGAAAATCATAGTTACTAGGGAAAGAAAATAATAGTGCAAAGAGCAAAGAGTAAAGAGCACACGCTAGTGGATTTCCCTAAATCATATTTTCACACAAAAATATAAAAAAATGCTAGATTCAAATGCATGTTTTTGTTTTTCGTTCTCCTTAATGTGAAAAATGACAAAAAGGAAAACTAAATGCAACAAAGATTTGGAATATTTCATTCAAAATGACAATTTCGACAATTTCTCCTTTAAAAGAGAAAGGAAGACTCCACAACACTTTTCAATTTTGAATAAAAATGCTTTCGACACTTCGAATACAAACAAATCAAACCAAATACATGAAGAAAAGTTCAATCGATTATCAAGGGAAGGAAAAATTCATGACACTTCTCTTTTCGACACAAACGACAATTACAACACTTTTGTATCAAAGCGATAAATCGACTTAAACAATTTTTTGACAAGGGATTGTAAATGAATAATAAACACAGAAAAAACATTCAGTAATCCTAATCTAATGGAGGATGATCTATATGATGCAAGTAGGGTTTAGTAAAGAGGCACTGTTCATTTGTAGCAAAACAACCAAACAAAACTGAAAACAAGGTCAGAAAACCCTCAATTTCTAGAATGGAAAAAGAGTTCAGTCAGGCATCACACCTGGGCTTCACAGAAATAGAGATGCATCGCACTTACTACACTCGGGAGGTGCGATGCATACTGAATTACAATGGAAGAGAGTGTGATGGTCCAGGGAGCGTAATTGAAATGGGTTTTGGCTCAGATGTGCAGCTGTTTTCAATGAGTTAAGTTGAGCTTTGATGAATAGTAAAGAGCAAATTATGTAGGAATGTATTGAGAGGTTATTGAGCTACCAAAAGGGCATCTATATGTGCTTGTAATTCAAATGTTCAATTCATAAAGTAAACCAGAGATTGACTAAAGAAGCATTCATCTACTATGTAATTGCAGAGCAAGAGTAGTTCGAAGGATACCTGGCCAACTTCAGACTTAGTTTATAGTCTATAAAACAAACAATAACAAAAAACAAACATATTTTCTCCCCAGTGGAGTCACCAATTTATTTCTGGGAAAACTAGTATTCCTAAATAATACTAGCCCTCTAGGTTTGGCAGCTACCCTAGAAACATAGTTTAAAGCAATTCAATGATTTCTTCTATGTGTAACAAATAAGAGAAAGATAATGGAACCAACCTAGAACTTCCGCTTAATCCCTTGCTTTCTCTCTCTCTCGTTTGACAGATCTCGCAACTCCTCCTCATACTTAAAATGCTTGGACAGTACCTACACAAGTACAACAACAAAGAACCATCAAAGCATCATGATATATTACAACATAAACATTACATAATCAAATATATAATGAAAAAATGATAGCATACACAAATGATAACATTCACAATTGCACAATCATATCGAAGTAAACATGAAGAAATTTATTAATAGAAGGGAAAATTACAACCCAGTTGTCTGATCCAGCATCATCCTCCCAGCTTCAATCCTTCTTGACCTCATGAAATAGCAATATCACTCCAATAATACAATGCTCTTTACTCAATTACAAACTATCATAACTTCCTTGCAATTCACAATATTCCAGCCTCCAGATGTCTTGAATTGGAGATCCATTTGTAAATGTGTGCAAGGGTGTGAGTCATCCATGGGGTTTGATTAGTGTCATTCCAATTGTTACAATTGGTTCCATTTGGAGATTTCTTAGATCCCTTATTCATCCTTGGGTGAATTCAGAGAGGCAAGTGGCACAGGGGAAGTTTCTAGAAGATTCCATGAGCAACCACCTAGCAAACTATCTTGGGCATTTGTCCATCCTTGCTCGTCGCACCTTATAGAAGGCCTAATCAGTATGCATCACACCCTGGTAGTGTACCACTCAGTATGCATCACACTTTGCCAATGGAGCAATCGGTATGGTTTAATTTAGGCCATTTCTAGATGGTTTCTCAGTTGGAACTTTTGGGAAATGATGTATTCAGATGACTATGTCTCTTTAGGGTATGAAACAACTCTTTTAGGGGTTGATGAGCCCTAGTTTATTGACATATAAGTTTGGGGTTGATGTGCCCAAATATGTCTATAACATATATCTCTAATTGTAAAAATTCTAAATCGTTTAGAAATTACTCAATATAGAATTATTTGAAGCGTATGAATACATCAACAATAGAAAAATTAAATGAAATGCCAATTAAATCAAGACAAAAAGAATAGTGATAGAAATATCGCAAGATTCTTGATCTGTAAATAGCATTTTGGTTCCACCTCTTTATTCCAGAACCTTCTAGGAGATACAAAAGTGTAGGTCTTGAAAAAGTTCTTTCACAAAAATCTAAAACCTTGATCCACTACTTATAAAAAAAATAAATTTAGAAGCGCAAAAGTGAAACTTCTCAAGTCTAGTTGTTGTACAAATTGAGGATCTTTTGCTCAATAACATGCAAGGGTTTATATAATAGAACTAAAAAAATCTATCAATATAAATCGCTTAGAGCTGTTGGAATTGTAAATATGCGAATCTGGGATTTGCATTGCAAAAATAGTAGTTCAATTGCATTTGAAAAGGATTCATTGTATATATTTCTTCTCCTGTACCTACAACTGACAAATTGAGAGCATGTTTTGGATTTGTGGAGGATGACTCATGCTTGAGTGTAGTTATCCCGTGTACATGGCATCTGAAAGCTCAGGCACCATGCGATCAATAGTGTCGGTAAGGCATTTGATAGTCATCTGTTGACTGTGCAGCTTAACCAAAAAGGACCAAAATGCATCCCAAGTAAGGCTTTGCACTCTGCTCAGTTGTTCTTCTTTGGTGGCCAGATCTTGTTTCCATTGATTTTATAACATTTTTGCTTTTGGGAGATTTCCAGGGGAATAGCCGAAAATAAAATTTAGTCCATATAAATTATCATTTATTAGCTCTGTCACATTGTTCATTATAGCTTTGGCCCTAGAATTAGCCCTTTCTGCCATTATTAACTTCATTTCCCATTCTGAAAATAATATTTCTTTATGCGACTCTTGAATTTTCAGTAGGTTAGCAGCTTTTCCTTCCACTGTGTTTTTCCATTTGAGGAAATTGGTGACCTTGTCATCTGCATCTTCAAATTCTAATATGATATTAACTGCCTAATCGATTAGCGATGCAGTTATTATGCATAATTGGTTGACGAGTGATATTTTATGGCCAAGGAGGTTGAGATGTTGTAATAAGGCCTTATTTGCTTCTAAGGCTTCTTTCTTGAATTCCTCGACTTTAGGATAATCTCTAAAATATTGTGTATATAGTTGAAGCTGTGGGATTTCCTCTTCTTTTGCCTTCATTCCTTATTGATGTGTCAATTGAATTTGTTCGAGTTGCTGGGACAACTATTGTTGCTTCTGGATGGCGTGCTGGTCAATATTTTGTTTCTCTAGGTTTAATTGAACTTTGATATGCTCTTTCCCCTATTTTTCTTCGTCTAACTGTTCCTCAAGCTGATTAATCTTCTCTTTTTCTTTTTTTGTTTGCTCTTCAAGTTGAGAAATCCTTTGATCTTTTTCTTTGATTAATAGATTCACCTCAGTGGCCTTATCAATTGTGGAAACTGTGTAAGGCCCTACATATTGGTATAAATTAGTCAAATCCTCAGAAAGATTGATCTCTGAATCCTTCCATATAACATTCATAAATTCTGATTGAGGAGCTATAGATGATTTCTGGTCAATTTTCCTCTTTTTTCTCTGTTTCCTAACTATAGCCCTGTTCTTAGGACTGTAATAGACATCCAAAGGTGGTATCTCCTCAATATTTAATGTAATTTCACATGAAGGATTTTTAGGGATTATTTCAACTTCTTTCTGAGCTATGACTATACTGGGTGTCTTGTCAATCATGCTCTCAGTAATGATGGGCTGTTAAGTTGTGAGCGATGATGATGCAATATTGTTTTGGGGGTCACTCTAGTTTTTTATCTGTTGATCAAATTGTTCCTATTCTTTTATCAAGATGGGGTCAATATGAACATCTGTGCCAAAAGGTTCATCAGTCTTTTTGACTGTTTCCTCTTTCCTGGAAATCTCTTCAACCATCTACTCCCTGTTGTGTTCTTCTTGCTAAACATTAGGGGTAGTATTTAATAAATCTAGAGGCAATGTTTGTAACGTCCTTGTATTCTATTCCATGAATTCATCCATCTCTGCGACTCCTAGTTTGAATCTTGCCAGATGAGTTACTTGTGAAAATAACTCTATAGAAGCGAATAAATCATCAAACTCATCCTCCTCATGTATAAATTTAGCAATTTTCACCTGACTGGTGAAATTTTAAGTGACCTTGCTTGGATCATATTGTCTCTTAGTAATTACTACTAGACTCAGGTCCTTAGTTTTCTTTGCCTGCTTCTCAACATGCTTAAAGTCATGCAATGTGTAAGTGCCACAACAGAGGGGAAATGGAGGCCACACTTGCTTTTTAGAGTCTTTCAGGTTTAAGACACATTTCATTAAAATTGGAAACATTTTATTACAAGGACATCACTAGAATTGAGTTTCTTAGTTATTTTGAAATTCTAAATCCACTATTTAATTCCAAATTTAATGAAATATGTGTTGTTTCTAGTAATTCCCTTCTCCACCATCTAGTATGTTATTTCCATGGCTAATAACTTGTCTGGGATATAGAGTGGAAGGACATGAGGGTTTTTTCTACTCCCAAAAACTCTAATATAGGTGAAATTCTCCTCCTCAAACCAACTGCCGATTGAAGTTAAGTCAATATTGGCTTCGTCAGAGACCCAAGGAGCAGGCTTGTTAAAAATGGCTTGATGAAAAAGTAAAACAAAACCATGGTAAATTTTTTATATGTGATTTTTGTAGTTAGACTTCCATAGATAATTGTGATAAATATAGATAGGGGTTGGGTCTTGAACATTCCAATTCCAATCCAAAATAGGAAAACCAAAATTGAAATAGATAGTGTCCATTATATAGGTGCTCATGTAAATTGGGGGCACGACTCTGGTGGTGACAAATCTGTTTCTTCTATAATCTAATATTTGACTGGCCATTTTATCGGATAGAATAGTTGCCCAATCCATAATAAAAGAGTTGATTGCTACTTCTATTAATGGGACCATTTCTATAGAAAACCTAGCAAAATCTAGGATTCCAAAGAGCCTACATACCATTGCACCACCATAGCAATACAAAGATGCCAAGGAGTCCACATAGTACATACCAGATGATTTGTGCTTATGCTTGTTTGGAAAATGTCTCCACTGTTTGATAGGGTCTGACTCTAGGTCATTCTCCTTAATGAAAGCTTCCAGAATGCCTTGTTGTAGTGTCGATGGGGATCTGGCAAATGGTACATCTTCTTAACATCTTCAGGTTTTAATGTCCTGAACATCTTCCCATCAGCTGTGAAGAAGGCTCTATCTATTATATTAATACTTTCAATCATACATCTCACTAGATCATTATATGGTGAAAATTTGGCTCGGGCTACTATTTTATGGAGGAAGGAATTGGCCAATTCATTGAGCGTGCTCTTTGTTTTATCGATTCCATATGCTATTGCTTATTCTTCTATCTCCATTGGATTTTTTGCTTCGAGTAAAGTATATATGCCTTCCCATGAGATTTTACCGAGTCTTAGACAGGTAGTATATGCAATTACCACCAATTTTGCTAGTGATTCTTCCACTATCACAGGGGCTTTTGCTTTCCGAGATTTCTTAGACATCTTGCTTGATGTGCGATACTCAGTCAGTTCTGCAAAATGAGAAAGCGGAGCATAACAGCCGAGAAACTTGAACAAAGATAATACAAATTACAGAACAAATGCAATTAAGCACATTAGATGCATGAGATGTTATGTTGTACTTAGCTATCTCGGATGAAATCTTCAAAGGATGTACCCATAACTACTCCTTAATGTTTTTTTGTAACTTCCAACGTGAAACATTAATGCTGACACCATATATCGCATTTCAAGTCTTGTAATGGTCTTTTGTAGAATAGGTGTCATGAATCTAAGATTTGCGATCATCGATTGTGTTATTTTAATATTTGTATAATAATTGCGTATCGCAAATCAGGAGTTACAAGTGCCATACTCAAAATATTTGTTTACATAGTTGCAATTGCGATGAGTGCTAAGCTGGCATAGGGAGACAACGGGTTTTAACCATGGAAAACCATGTTATTTCTTTGTTTATCAATTTATTCCTTTACTACATATATTTATAATATTTATCACTTTATTTTATCGAGAGCACGCCATACGATAATTAAATTGCATTGTGATTTTTTAATGCAATATATTGGATGTTTCTTTATGAATCAACGATATGCGATTTGCAATAGCCTTATCACATAGCAAAGTTTCAATGCCACTTTAAATTATCCCATGGGATTAACATTATGCGAGATGTGACAGTTTTATTACTTCATGCATATAAAAGGCTTATCTTGATAAAACTTTGTAAATTAGGGTTTTGTTACGACTATGATCACATCGCAATCTCTTCAAATGGATTTTCATGGGTTCTAAAGAAATGCGATTTGCGATGAGCAGTCCTAACTACTCTAAAAGCAATTGTAATATGACTTCTATGTAAAATTTATTTTATTCAAAATTTTATTGCTTTTATTTATATTAAAAAGGGGACCCATTATTTAGTATTTTCATACTAAGAGTTTACAAATTGAAATGGGGGGGTTGTTGTATAGCACAACAGAGCCCCAGGTGCTTCATCATGAATTCTCTTGCAAGATCCTCTTTATAAGAATTTACCATATTCTCATCACTTGTTAGAATTAAATCATCGACATATAATACTATAATCAATAATTTACCTTCAACCACAATATGGTAAAGCTTTGAATCTGCTTCACTTTTAGTGAAGCCCAACTTGAAATAGTTGTCGATCTTGGTGTACCAAGCACAAGGTGCTTGTTTCAATCCATACAATGCCTAGTTGAGTCTACACACATATGACTCTCTATCGAAGGTCTAAAATCCTTATGGTTTCTTAATGTACACCTCCTCCTCAATCACTCCAATGAGGAATGTTATCTTCACATCCATATATGGTACAAGTGCTATAATTAATCTGATAGAAGAGTACCTTACTACTGGAGAAAAGGTATCCTCATAATCAATTCCCTCCACTTGAGAGAACCCCTTGGCCACAAATATGGCCTTGTGCTTCTCTGTGCTTCCATCTGCTACTTGCTTCACCGTGTAGATCCACCTGGAACCTACCACTAACTTATTCTCTAGTCTTGGCACAACTTCCCAATGTTTCTGACTATGGAATCATATTTGTCTACCATGGCATAAACCCATATTGTCTTATGCATTGATTCCTCGAATGAATATGTTTCTGTATCAATAATCTCACTCATCAGAGCCATATACCAAATGTGCCAATCTAGTGACCTCCTCTACCTTTGTTGTGATGTGGGTTCTCCCACATTCTCTCTAGCATCATGCAATAATCTATCAACTTCCTTGGTGTGCTTCCTTCCATCTCTGGATGTCTCTACATGAGTGGTTTCTTCCATTATCTACTCCTCTTCTTATGGATGCTACACATCATCCTGAGGTTCTTCATTTGGAGCCAAAATATTCTCATATGCATGTAACTAAAGCTCCCTTTCAAGGGAACATCTCATGGCCTTCTTTTCATCAAACTTCACATCTCTACAAACAAATTTCATCCTGTGAGATGGAAAGTACACCCAATAGTTGTGAGATGTATTAGTGTACCCCACAAATGTGCCCAACTCACCTGTCAACTCTAAATTTTTCCTTGCATCCTTGGTAAATGGAATTAAACTAATGAACTAAATATCCTGAAGTGTGACACATCTGGTTTCTTCCCCGAAAAAGCTTCTTCTAGTGTACTCATCCCAAGAATTAGATGGGGGATCCTCTTCTGCACATAAATAGTTTCTTGCATGCTTCAACCAACAAGTGCAATGGTAGGCCCTCTTCATGCAACATCACCCGTGCAACTCCCATAATAATTTTTTCCTTCCTCTCAGCCACCCCATTCTATTGTGGGTTATAGAGTGCTATTAACTCTCGTCGAATTCCTTCTAATGCACAAAATTTCTTAAACTCATTCAACACATATTCACCACTGTTATCGCTCCTGGGAGCCTACACTTTCCTACTAGCGTATTTCTCAACAAGTGATTTAAATTCACAAAATTTGGATAATGTCTGGTCTTTCATTTGCATGAAGAAAATCCATCACTTGTGTGAGAAATCATCTACAAATATCACATAATACGTGTGCTTGGCCATGGAGGCTATCAAGAAAGGTCCATACACATCTAAGTGAACTCTTTAAAGGACTACTTGTTCTCTATTGTCCTTACCATGAAAGGTGGCTTTGGTGTACTTCCTTAATGTACACCCTTTGCATGTATCTCACTACTCTAGTGCACCCTTGGGAAGTCCTGTAGAAATTTGTTGCATGATCTTCAAAGCTCCATGGTGAAAATGGCCAAGTATCCTATGCCATAATTCACCGATGTCTTAGATCTACACCTTCTCTGCTTTCGTGCTCAAGGTAGCACAACCTTCTACATCCAATTTGTAGATGTTCTTCACCCAAACCCTGATCTACTTCACTTGTCTCATGGAAATATGTATAAGGAAATCCTTTCCTTTTCTAAATATCACTTCGTGTCCATGGTATTCCAACATAGAAACTTAAAATAAATTCTTCTTTAGACCTGGAACATACATGACATGTTTTAATGTGAGAGGAGAATCATAATCCCTCTGAAAAGTAACTGTATTGATATTGATCACACTATACCTTCCTTCATCTCTCATCTCAATGTGCATCTGGAGGTCCTTCTCCTCCAAGTCATTGAAAAATTATTTGTTTCCCATCATATGGAATGAGGATCCACCATCCAAATACCACAAACTACCCATCACCAATGTTACCATGCATGCAATGAGTGTGAAATCCAACTCGAAATGTGAAGTTAGAGCTTCACATGTTGCTCCTCTTCAGGGATTCTTGTCGGCCTTCTTGTGTAGACCCTTTGTGGCATAGTGTCCCAACTCATGACAGTGAAAACATTTAATATTTGAAAAGTCTTTCTTCTTGCATGCCTAATTAGAATCTCCTTTGGATTTTGGTTTCTTCCCCTTTCCTTTCTTTTACATTCCATACAAGGCACAAATTTCCTCATCATCATGCTTGGATGAGGTTCCATCTCTAGTGTTCTGCCTTATCTCTTCTTGCACCAAGTTGCACCACAATAACTCCCAATTTGGTAGCTTCTCCCTCCCATTTATGGAATCCTGGTAGTTGTTCCAGCGCTTGGGAAGGCCTAAAAGTGCTAGGCTTGCCAGATCATCTTCAAAAACAATAATACCAACATTCTCAAGCTCATGCCGACATTGGGTGAACCTGCTCAATTAGTGTGTTATTGTGCCACCCTTCTCCATCTTGATCTTTCGAAGCTTGTCCTTTAGTGTCAGCTTCATGTGGTCACTGTTGTTATGAAACAAGTCTATCAAGGCTTTCCACATGGCATACAGGGTATCATTCCCATGGATATTCAATACAATATGATCTTGAACTCCTTCTAGTATGATCCTCCCCGCCTTTTCCACACATTTCTTCCACTCTGCCAGATCTTGAGCATCATTTGTTGGAGGTTTATGAATATCATTATCTATGAATTCCTTTAGCTCATTATCTTCCAACAATACATCCATCATGTCCTTCAAAGCAATATAATTCAAGCTACCCTCAAGGGCATATTAAAGTCTCAATCCATAGAATGACATCTTGTTGGATCTGAAGAATGATACTACAAATTCCATTTCACCTGCAAGAAAAAACTCAAATTCATCTCTTCTATTGTGATTCCTGCTATGATACAATTTATAAATTCCTTGTAGATTCCAACTGCTTATGTAATTTTCTAACTAAAATAATTGAATCTATTCTACTCATCAGTGGAAATAATTAATCGATCGAGAAATCACAAGACATGAGACAAGATTCAATCACATATGCTAAGAGATTTATATAAGGGGAAATCTTGCTACTCAAAACCACTTCCTATCTATATATTATATTAGATCAGAAAAATAGAGAAGAAAATACAATGCTTGTTCAACCTGAACAATCTTTTCACAAGTACAATCTATCTCACTATCTCACAAGCTAACTCTAGCCAATACTTAGCCAATTTTGTTGCCTTCCAATCTCTTATTTCATTGTGATGTTTCCTTGGGAATTAGCCCCCTATTAATTAGGGAAATTCCCAATTAGAATTGTGCAATCCTTGTAGGCACTTCTCTAACTTCATGCACCACCTGTACAACTTGGAAACTCATACAACTGATAATACACTGCCCCTGAACTCCAACCTCAGCTCGGTAACTCGAATTTCATGCATGTTTGAGTTAATTATGGCTTTTTTATCAGTTAACTGGTTGAACACATGAAGTTGCATCCCACTACTGGACCTGCTACTAATTTCTCCAATAGTTGGAACTAGTTTAGCTGACATTAACTCAATTTAACTGACTTAAACTATTACAACTCAATTGAATCCAACCTAGGCTCCTAAATTTTTGGAATCACTCTACATGACTCCAGTCAGGCCCTCAACTCGAATTAACTAAGCCGACTAAGTGAAATTAACTTAGTTAACTCATTCTTGTTGTCTTGTGATGTGGAATTACAATTTTCTCCTAATTTAATTCAAGGGAAAATTAAACCAGGAATTTTTTGTTTCCATTTTCAACATAATAGATTAAGCTCGTTCTAGCATAATCCAAACATGAACTGCAAGTCACCACTATGTTTCGGTTTCTAACTTGTGAACTATGAACTAGTGAATATGTTTCAAGATTTGGATATAGTATATGTTATAATTTTTCCTTGCAAATTGGCTTCTTGGCGCATTTCTTTTTCTAGAAATGTTTGTTCTTTCCTAACATGCTATGGCCCTCTTGAAAATACTAGGTTCGCTAGAAGATTAGAAGAAAATATCTAAATCACACATCAAACTACCACTACGAGCCATCACAAAAAATAGAAACTAAGGTGAAAAAGGATCAACAACTACATTGTGGACACGGTCGTAGTTTCAATACTTTCCTAATTGTCTATTCTCCAAGATACATATCATTACCACAAATAATCACCATTTTTATTTGACTCCAAGTAACATACATTCCAAGAGAGAAGCAACTAGCTAAAGTTGCACATGAAGTAACTTCGGTGAGAAGTGGTTGGGTAGAGTTTTATAAACCAACTCTAACAATGGAAATTAATAACAAATCATTATGGTAGTAGAAAAATATTCTTTTTGATTAACCTAGAGAACGTTATGTAGTAGCGTCATTGTGGAACTAAGAAACGCTAAGGAAGAGAAGCCATATTCAATAATAGGAAACAAGAAAAATGTTTACATTGTCAACTATGATTACCAAAACAAAATAGGAGGCACTACCCATTGCTTGAGGATATAAAGACACCACTAAGCTTGAGTTGGAAAGGGTGGAAATCAACAAATATATAGGCCATCAAGGACACCACGTGGCCACCACAACCTCTTACCTAGAAATAAGAGAGGGAGTCAAAGAGTGACATAATGCTTCTTGTGTAATTTAATGTTCATTAATATTGGAATAGGGCTTAAATTCCTACCAAGATCCATAGTGGTGTTTCCTATGCAAACTATGCCCACAACCTTCCAAATCAAGATTGATAGAACAATGCACGACAATGTAGATGTTTTATGTTCCAATTGAGAGAATGGATATATTATTCTTAAATACTAGTGCAATGTAGTTGTGAATTTCCATGCTCAAATTTGTGCTACCATTTTACGAGGGAAGGGGGGCTTCACTTGAATTTTCCTTTGCATTCCCATAAGCAGTGCCATGGTCAACTTTTGGGAAGCACCCCTTGGAGAAGACAATGTCAAAAATTAGATGTAGTTTCATTTGAACTACAAAAGAGTTAGCTGACAGAAAGGAGCTTGTAGCTCTTGAAGAAAAAGAAGCACAAACACAATCATCAACTTGTTGGGTAGGATCGTGGTGAAGAGAGGATATCTCTTATTGCAGATCTCAGAGTGGAAATATATGAGAAGATTGAGTCTTCATGCCAGCCAACAAAAGCATGTGAGGGTTTTGCGCTTGTTATAAGTTTCCATGGATGTACTCTTGATAGTTTGTTAGTTAAAATCTAGGGTTTCCAGAACTTGTTCTTAGTCACATATTTTGCATTTATGTAGCATATGCCTCATTTCCATAAATATATGGGAGAAGGCTAAATATGTAAAGGAAAAAATAAAACATCTCCAAATTTTAGAATTTGGAAAAATGTTGTTTCAAGCATTTGCTCCCATGTCTATTACAATAACTATATGATCTATTTTGTAATCCATAAATCATCAAATCCTAAACTTACTTTTGAGTCACTGAAATGGGTGCTAGGAATTTTCTCTTTCTAGGTTACATGTACATTGTAAGATTTCCCAACTAGAATGATCGTAGAGAAGCCAAAGAGTTGAAAGGAAAAGGGGAATTCTTTCCACACTGCCTGTGCAAGTTGCTACAATAAGAAAAATATTGTTTATTTTTGTTTTTATATAATATTTGAGAGGAGGCATGTTGATATTAGGTGTTCTAATACTATGTCCACTACAAGATATTTTTGGATAGTGCTATAGACATGCTCTAAGGCCCTCAATTGGAAGGGAAAAATTGTGGCTTTGGAGGGATGGAAATATCTCTAGTGAGCATGCCATATGTAGACTAGAGGAGGGAATTCAACTTGTGGATAAAAGGGTACACAACCAATAGGTCCAAGGGAATTGTTGGGTGGATTATTTTTCTACTTAATATAATTTATAGAGTTCTATATTTCAGGTTAGCAAATTCATATTTTAGATATGGAATTATGTTCCATGAACCCATTATCATTACACATATGTCATTAATTTTAATGTTTGTCAAACATAGATGTGAGAAAATATCACAAAATAACACCATGACACTATTAGAGGTCTTGATTCCCTAAGCAAATGCATCCTAGTAGAGATGGTATCTATCATGACAATAAATGGATGTTGAAATTGATAGATGACCAAGAATGTGACCTATATCTATCATGAAAATACATGGTTGTTGCAACTGATAGATAATTGAGACTATTACCAATGTAACATTATGCATGAAACATTTCAACATAACTAAGTTGAAACTCAAAAAAGATAACCATGCAATCTTATGGTGGCCATTATAACATCACAAGATAGAGGAGCAATATGAAACTTTGTGATTGGGAAAAACTTCTTTATACTAGCAATCAATTTTATGCACATAAATGCATGCACTCGCACACTAACCATTTAAGTAACTGTACCATGATGACAAAATATTTGTAAGCTGGTTAATCTAGCCAATAAGGGGAGGGAAAACAATTTGAATCTTAGTCTCCAATAATAACATAGAGTGAGAATTGTCAAAACGTAGTCCCATCCTATACTTGATTCATTTCACAAGATAGAATGAGGCATGCTACCCTTAGTGGAAAACCCAAGGGCCTTTGTCAAATGAAATTTGAATAGTACTTTACTAGGATGGTCAGGACGTTGTTAAGGACTTTTCAATCCATAGTGAGACATGAGATGTGAGTTCTTAGTAAAAATGGATTTCAATTGACGCTAAGCTTCACCAACTCAAAATAATAGTGATGAAGAAATTGAACAATAAACATGGTGGTTAAGAAATAATATAATGGTGAACAAGAAAATTACCGCCGACTCTGTGAGAGCACCAAAATATGGGGAGACACACATAGAGAATCCCTCTCCTCAGAACTAGTACCATAATTGTGTGTTTAAAAGGCCAAAAAAATTACTTTTATTGGTCACAGATTTCTTTCGGGTATCATTAAGAATGGTAGAATTAGTGGACCGCTTTGTTGAATCCCTATCGTTGTCTTCAACTACTTCAACAATATATGAGGACTTGTTTGTTGTACATAATGTGAATATCAAGGTTTCCATTATCACCTATATATTTTGGATAGAGAAAAAAATCATCTAAGGAACCCATGACCTCAAATACTAAGGAAATGGACATTAATGGGTGTTTTACTACCATTTTATCCCATGCATCTCCTAGCTATTGTCGTTTGTGGCGCTCTTTGTGGCTAAATTATCTATGATTCTCATTCTTTCTGGTTTAGATAATTATATTTAAACTCCAACAGAAAAGTAAGTGAGTATTAACATAATTGAACTGTACAACAATGGAGAGATTGAATAAAAATGGCTCAAGTACCAGTGAAGTCTCAGGATAAATATCAAGAATGTCTTAGGCTCATACAGTAGTTGTGTAAAGTATGGAAAAGTCATTCTAAGGAGCAATTTCACACAGCTAGTTAACAATTAAAATTTCCAAAATGTAAACATAAGATTCATTATTCACAACAATAGCCATAGGTACTTATCTCAAATCAAAACTAGGCAATTGAGTTTAGGACCACGCTTGTCCACCCAACCTTAGACTAGGATGCACTGTAATTGTTCTTGCGGTCCAATCACCCGTAAGCCAGGTTATAATGCTTGAGATGACTACTTTAGCAACCAATATTATTCTACTAATTGGACTAAGAATCCCAAAAAACACAACAAACAGAGCTCCTCTCTCTCTTTTGTATGCACTCTTGCACTACATAGGAAGAGTGTTGTTCTCCACGACATTTGGACCCCTTCTTCCTTACTAGTGAGTATTGCTTTTGAATATTAATCAACTAGTATTCCCTCCTTCCAAAATGTATATTCAGGGTCTAATAATCTGATTGGGGTCTCCCCTATCTTCTATCCTAAGTTGATCAATATTTTTTACTGGTAGTTAATGTCTAGCTTTTTCCAAATCATCTCAACCAATAAAAAATCTTCCACTTGTCCTTTTTTTCTAGTTTTTTTTAATTTTTATTTATTTTCCAGTTAACATTGTCATCACTAAGAAATTTTTGTGTCTTCCTGCAACTTAATCTCTTGCCCCTAGATTTCCATTTATCACCACCATATGTCCCAAGAAACCAATCCTCCCTAGCCCTGAAACATAAATTTTTGTGTCTGCCTACCACTTAATATGTCACCACCATATGTCCCAAGAAACCAATCCTTCATAGCCCTCGAACCTATGTCCTTAACTCAACTAGTTTACAATGTTTATAATAAGCAAGGGATGTAACAAAGGATATTACACCCAGTTTTACCCCTATTTCTTCCACCCCTTCTGCTGCACATATGCTACCTAGGTGGCATGACACACAAGAGAATCACTCTTTTAAAATTCTCACATAGAAACCCACAACCAAGGGTCTAGAGTTTGCACCAAAATGTAACAATTTCACTTACAACTCACTCTCTATAGACTTCATGCTTATGAGACTGGCTTAAGACAGGAAACAACTGGGGTAATAAAAACCTCTAGAATTATATTCTTTAGTACTTAGAGCACTAAAACAAAGCCACAACTAGAACCAAAATAGAGACACACCAGGATTATAGCTGCCTTTTTTAAAACAATTACATAAGACATAAAAGACCAAGAGGAAGTACTCAAACATGACCTTACAAAACCACATACAAAACAAGACCATGAGAGATGACAATGGCACAGACAAAACCTTGTCATTTAGGCCAATGTGCAACAAACAAAGGATTAAAAAATATCATAATTCATTAAACACCAGAACGCCTAAGTGAAACCACACAATACGATAACAATTAACATGTAAGAGTAGGGTTACGTGACATGTCATGACTTGGAAAACCGAGATAAGAATGGCCAAGAGAGACAATGTCCTCTTGTCGCTTCCAATATCCAAACACCTCACGACTTCACCCAACGTCGACATTCCACCAACACTCATGAGCTTGCACAACCAAATGAAAGCTCACCGACCTAGACTAACCCCTTCACCTCATTGATATTAGTCTCTCTCATCGGGACATCAAAATTTATGACAAACTCTTCACTATTGGAATGAGAGTCACTCAATTACCTACTACGGGGTTTTTGACTCCTCCACGTTTCTCAGGCATAGACCTTCCTCACTCTCCAAAAAACCCACCTCCTGCCCACACTATTGTTTTATAGTCATCTAGATGTTTGCATGCTTTTGCATGCAGGGACGAGCCACACCTCTTGATCCTTAATGCCCATCTCAATGACAAGATGGTAGGCTCGCCTTTTAATACCCCTCAATTTCTAAACCCACCCTATCAAATATTAACACTAGAAATTTGAAAAGAGATTAAAATAAGAAACAACTAGAAATTTGAAAAGAAATTAAAACAAAAAACAACCAGAAATTTAAAAGGAGTTATTAAAAATAAATAAAAAACAATGTATGTAGTAATGGAATATTTCCACTTTTATTTTTACAAAATTTTTCTCAACCATTTTATTTTATATCATTTTATATTGACAATGTATCATCCGTACTTTTCTTTTCACTCCTCGTCCCTTTGTTGTAGCGGCTACAACCACCCTCCAAAATTTTGGTTTGCATGCAAATTTCAGAGCCTACTTAGGATCCTACAATTGATTATCCTTGGTTGCTTATTGGTGAGCTGATGATTTGAAGCTCCCCTCCTTGATCTTAAGAATTGTCTGTGTTATCATCTTCATGCATCATGTGTCATATTTGGGCATAGGGGTTGTTGTTTGTCATACAAAGGGAATGATGTCTTGCTTCAAGGGAATTTTATGCGTATGAGTGGTTGTCATCACATAGACATGTTTCACACTCACCTCATGCACTCATGTCACAAAGGTTGTTGCATAAAGAAAAGTATGTCTTATGTATTCTGGATGGTCTATGTTGTGTCACAAAGTGTCCGTGTGCAATCACAGTCGAGTCCTATCAATGTTTGGATATGTTTCACTAATCTAACACTTAGTCATTTTCCCAAGCAACCTAGCCTCATGCAGCTTCCTAGAACTATGCTCTTTTCTTCTACAACCATCAAGCTTCCTCCCTTATTTGCTGAAACTCCGTAGTGCGCATAGACACCAACCTCCCTTTCCTACTGAATCTCCATATCCCACAGATACCCCAACCTGCACTGCACTCAAAAATTGCACAGAGGTGTCCTCCCAGGACTCTTGTCCCACAATAGTATCTTGAGCCTAAAAAATACACAGTGTTGTCCAAGTTGTCTTGTTTGTCTTGCATGCATAAGCTATGCATATAGGCCTCCCATGGCCCCATTCTAGCAGCAATCACTGTTTGCTAAAATCGCACAAATCTACCTCTCAGTGACTACAGGAAAAGGTGACATGCTGAAATCAATTCCAACGAGTTGAGGAGAAGGACCAAGGAACTAGGTAATGGAAAATATCAAGACCACATGTGAAATCCGCCAGATGCATGATCATCTTGAGGGTAAGTATGGTAAGTAAAGAAAATCTTCCGAAGTATGCCTCTTAGTTGAGTTTGTAGGACTACTTGTCATTGTCATGTCATCATTTCCTTAGTCACATGCATGTGTGCAAATGCAAAAAGTCATCTCATGTGTTTCTTCTACATGTCTTGATTCATTTCACTTGTTTGACCAACTGTCATCTTCCGCATGTTGATTGATTTGTCATGCTTGTGACCTAATCCTGACGATGTTGAAGGTTGTGTATGAGTTGTGTTCACCATGTACACATCTATCACACTCACACACAATGTTGTATGCATTGTCATGCAAGCGTCGTTACAGTCATTCAACGATCCATCACAAGCATTGTGGTTGTCACTCGCACCGTTGGTCAGTCATGTTGAGCATATGTTGTCTTGATGGTTTGAAGCGTCTTGTGGTCAAGTTATGTTGAGTGTGTTTGCAATGTTTGCATATGCACAAAATCACTCACTCACACACTTAGTCATTTTGCTAAAGTTCTGACAACCAAATCACCCTCTGACAATCAGACCTCCACCTTGCAATTGAATCAACTGACTATTACCCAAAACAACGTAGAAGTGTTCAACAAGCCATTTCAATTTGTGTTGACTACAAGTTGATCATCCAACCCTCCTATTGGTTAACCAGAGAGTTTGATTGGATAGTCACCTCGCGACTCCCTCCCCTAAAAAATTGTGCAGAAGCTGCAAACCTTTCCCACTTAGCTGACTGAGAAAACTACGCAGACAGGTCGGATAGACACCAAGTGTCCATCCCTATCTCCCCTCTAGGATTGTGTAGTTTTTCCAGCCAGACACTAGTAAGTCAACTGGTTTCTCACACAGAAAATTGTGCAGATTTTCAAGCAAGCCCCTCAGCAGTCTGACATCCTGCTCAGCTCAAAAACCATGAAAAGGTGGTCAGCAAGTCAGCCTCCCAACAATTATGGAGTTTTTGTCTCTAGCAAAATCTGTAGCCTGCTGCTAGCTCCCTCCAAGAATTGCACAGTTTTATTGCCAAGCCATCCCGCAGCCCGCTTCCATCTCCCTCTAAGAATTGTGTAGTTTTTGTTGCCAAGCCTTCTGAAGCCCACAGCTTGCTCCATCCAAGAATTGCACAATTTTTGTTACCAAGGCCCTCTGCTGCAAAGACTGCTTCACCCCATAAATTGCACAGATCTTCCCTCTAGTCCAGCCAAATCCCGTGGACAGTCGCTGCTGGTCTAGATTATATATCTCAGTCTCCCAGTGACATTTGCACAATTTTCACCAACAGTGTCCGGAGCTTGCATCCTAGCTCAAAACTTGCCTTGCGTAGTTTCATAGCATTGTTATCTCTCCCAGTCACTTGCATCCAAAAGCGAACGATCATGCATCATTGCAGACTAGGAGGTTTATGGATTTGATGTCATCTCGTCATGAGTGATTGTAGATACAGGTACATGAACAAACATGACGCGATGGCGAATGGGATGAACAAGGAGAGGACATGCAAAGGGATGTGTTCATGAACAAATGAACAGACGAAACATACAAAGAGATAGTTTCATGAAAGAACAAAACATGCGAAGAGACAATTTTGTGAACGGACGAATGACAAAACATTCAAGGACATATTTTGGTGAATGGAAAAATATGTCAAGCATGCCTAAGTACAAACAAAGGCGAAATGTGCACATGCAACATCAAGCAAACCCAATAACCATTGAGGACTCTGCACACCTTGCCATGCAGAGGTGAAGCTGTGGTACACCAAGAAGACATCCATCACTCAACAACACTGCAGCTCAATATGCACACCAATAGCACATGAACATACCAGCACTGTCATCTTGAGTCATTTCATGAGTCATGTCGACCAAATCATTACTATGGGCAATACTATTGTTAATGAATGTAATGTAAAGTGGATGTCCAAGAGACCCAATCATAATCTGAAGAGTCAGGTAACCTGAAAAGTCATGAGAGTCAAACAATCATGAGGGAAGTAGAACAGTCACAAGGGCCAGTTTCACCCTTGGCTATAAATACCCCCTCATTTGTACATGCAAAAGACTTTTCACCTTGGCTCCTCCCACATAGCCTTGAGAGTCTGTAATGTTTTCTTTGAGGAGTGATCAGTGGCTCCAATGCCCCGCCCATGGGGTTAGTGATGTAATGGTGTATTGATGTGTCATGGAACTTTCACTTAGTTTAGAAGCCTCCTAACAGGCCAACACATTTTCACACGTGTCGTAATTCTTTGTAAGATTTATGTTGGACACTTGTACTACATGTTGCTTTAACCTGTGTTAAACAATTGAACTCATCCAACTATTCTAATACATATATTTATGAAAATGTGTTGTATAATTTGTTAACGTTGTTGACCTGTGTTGGTTACCTCCCAGACATCAGACAAAACCTTTTACAAAACCTACTAAAACGATCGTCGCACTCACGCAGACTTCCCATTGGGTGTTGTACGTGCTATCTTCATTTTTGTGTTGTGACTGTCACATCCGTTTGGATTTCTCTTCCGGAAGTTGTGCATTTCCTATTTTGTTGTGTCTCTGACAAAGTTGGGATATCCTCCCATCCAACCTGAGACTTACTCCTGCCCTCTCTCTATGTTGTGAAATAACTTTGACACAAGTAACACTATCACTCACTAGGTACGTGAACCTCATTGTTCAAAGACGAAGCAAACCACTCTCATGTGCTGACAAGCAAGAGCTAAGACATATCTTTAAGGTAATGGCAATCGAGCCATCGTACTGGATGGGACTCCTACACCAAACAGTGTGAGGTCTAGTTGGGACTTCACACCGAGGAGATCCCTTGATATTGGCAGGTCCATAACCATCAACACCCTCATAATTATTTTATTTTATGTAGATCTTGTACCACCATGTTGGTTTCGAGTGGATATATATAATTAAGAGGGTTTAAAATTTGTAGTTGGTTTAAGTTTGTGTTTTCTTTCAATTTTTTGTAATATAATTTATTTATAGTTGTATATAGTAAAATAATTAGTAGAATTGAAATTTATCACTCTAATTTAATGTATATTATATTAATAATAAAATGTAATAATAAATTTAAATGATGTGTTAAATATTTAAATTTAAACTATATTTTTTTTAATAAAATATTTTTATTGAAAATAATAGAAAATAAAGATATTATGTATATATTAAAAATTGTTAATAGAGAAACTAATAAAAAAATATCATTATTAATATGAATATGTAAAGGGGTGAATATTATGGGCCTCCGTGAGTGTCTCTCCAATTTGGGAAAGCTCATTCTTTAATTTCATCTCATGGGATCTGTTGTTTATTAAAATGGATAATTGTGATTTTTTTGGTGAAAACAATCTTGTAAAAATGTATGGCTTCTTTCCTCTTTAAATTCAAAGTCCGTTGTTTAAATATAATTAATAATAAATTAATAATGTTGTGAATATTATATTCAATATATTTGATTAGGTATTGTCTAAAGCTTTAAATAACTAAGAATAAACTACGATTATTCCAGGGATGGAGGATTATTGATGAAATCCTTTTAAAAAATTAATTACAATAAGTTATGTAATAGTAGGCTAATCTTTAATCATCATGTTGATGCTAAGATCCTCCTCTCTTGGTAATGACAACTTAATAATGACTAAGCCAGAGAATTAACAAAGGAGTTGTTTGGTTTGAAAGTGTTCAATTCATCCACATCTTAAGGTCACTCAACCACTAGGTAGATCATCTAACCAACAAGGACAACAAGGCCACCAAGGATTTCTTTCTATATTACAGTAATTTAAGATTAGAAACTGGGGAGGTCTTTTCCCATCCATAAATATCCAACCATAGTAATGAAACAATCTTAATAATAGACAATTGGCTCACGAATATGTACAAGAAAGTTAATTACCATTCATAATTATCAAGGAAAATTTAGCCTATGGTACAGTCACACACTTAAATGTTAATAAAATATTAGAAACATCAATTTAGAGGCTTAATTTATTGCAGGTGGGACACTGGCTCTTAATGTAGGTTATTTTTTTAGGATTGTGTTGATTTCTTAGTTTGTGATTTCTAGGTTTGTGGTATGTTGGCTTTGTTTCACGAGGATTTGGGGTCATTATCTCCAAATCCAAATTGTGGGGATCTAATTTCTATTTGCTTAGTGGCTTGGGTCCATGTGGTTTGATTCATATTTGTTAATGTGTCTTAGGCTCTTCAATTTATGGTTTGCATGGCTTAGTTTGATTTGGTCGGTCCAACGTATATTAAATGGTATTTCTAGTATTGTGGTGTTTGTTTATCCAAAATCACCCTACTCCTCTTAGCTCACATTTGCAAAAGGTTAGCATCTATCCTTCTTCTACTTTTCAAAGGGAGTGTTGGTTTGTAAATACAAGGTTGTTGGTTTTAGGTATATGAGTAGAAATAAGGGGACCATTTAGGTTTCATGTCAGGATATAAAAATGGATCATGGGAATTAAGGGAGATGCCCATTGTGTGAAACTACAAAAATCCTTATAGTTTCAAGAAGATAAGAAGATTATGTTAGTGATAATAGGAAATTAATATTTTAAACCACTGATAGAATGCAATCCTATGAAGAGGCTATAAATTATGAAGCTACCTCCATTCTAGAAAACCTATGTAGTTAAAGGTGTAATGCCTCCTCCCACATTTACCCACTTTTACAAGCTCTCCAAGGTAAACATTAGATGAGTGCTACTATGACATGACCCGACCTCCAAGTTACGGTTATGGGAGTGAATCCTACAAAATAGAACACATACTACCACCCCTCAAGAACACTAGATCACTCAACAACCTTGAAACCACCCTTGATGATCAATCTCTGAGCTGGAACTTATTTTTACAAGTTTGACACTCCAACCACACCCATGACACATTGTACATGTAGTCATGAGGCTCTAATTGCACCCATAATCCTTCCTGCATGTGGCTATGACCGAAATTTCCATGTTCTATGCCAACAATCATAAGATCTATGCCACTTTTCAAGGCTAGCCTTCAAACCAAAGCCCAGAACCACCCAAGACTTCCTAGAACTATGTTTTAGATTATGACAAGTCTAAACAATTGATACTGGGTCTAGATATTTCCCAAAACATGCCTAATAGATCATAAACATTTCGTCAAACATATGAAAAAAATAGAAGTTACAGGTCATAATTTCACATCTAATCATAAACTTCTGAATTTCATCAAAGAATAATCAAGAATATCTAATGCCCTCTCAAGTAGTTGCAACGACACTTGTTAGCCCAAGAATTCATCAACCATTCAATAACTTATAGAATCATGAACATGATCCATAATAAGAGCACATCATATAACCATATATATAACCAGAATAGAAACCATGAAAAATAAACCATATATTCAACATAATAACTAGTACATGTGCTTATTTATCACATTAGGAAAATAACTCATACTAACATATGCAAAATCCAACCAAGTTAGGGACTTCCACGTACCACCCAGCCATAGATTTCACTGAACCAAATCTCTCTTTCATCCAATCACCCCCATGCCATATTCCAAGCATGAATGTGGGATCTGATGGGATTAACCAAGACATAACCAAACATGGAATCCATAGGTTAAACCGCCTCCACCCTCAAGCTATCGTGATCTTACATAAGTCGGTCCCAAGATCACAAAACCAAAACAAGCTTTGATGCCTCAAAATTCCTTCACCACACCTAGAGGAATTTTCCTTTCTCCACCCACTTGTCGAGGGCTTCCTGGAGAAAACCATCTCCACCCCCAAACCTTGAGATTTTCCTGAGACCGACTCAACTGAATCCAAAATATTTTGGCAATCTAAAGCTCAACCAAGAATGAACCCCATCTCACCATGACTATCTAGGAAATGGCAAGGCAAGGCTGAAACCACTATCAATCCATAAAAAACCCATGCCAATGACAAAAATGAACTGAGTAATCAAATGCATGTACCATGCAGTCACATCCCAGCAAGGACATTAGACATGCAACATGTTACCTAGAAAATCTTCCTGGTGTATCTATTGATCCAACTTTCTGACCTTGTGCTCCCTTTCCTTAATCCTTTCCTTTTCCTTTTCTTTCTTGCTTTCTCTCTCTCTTTTTCTAAACTTTATCAAAATAAAACTAACAAAAAGATGTGAATTTTTTCTCTGGTGCCTTTTTATCATTGATCTCTCATTTTATTTCATTTTCCTTCATTTCTCTTTAATTTCCCTTACATGCATATTTGTGTCTCCTCGCCTTCCTTTTCTCCTATTTTCCTTATTTCTCATAATTAAATGCCAATTATTGCCTCTTCACCTTTGCCAATTTCCATAGCCATTAATTAACCATGAGTGATGCCCACTATAATGTTCACACATGATTTAGCTTGGAATATGTGTCCCATGACCTTGCTCTTATTTTATTTACGTGGAAAACAAACCAAGGGTTATTACAAAAGGATACAAATTGAGGACCTTCAAGTTGAGTGTGGTTCTCTTTAATGTCTACTTGAGGGATTAGAGAGAAACAATACTTCAACTAATTTGACTAGGCTATTAATTAGGTCAAAAATGGAGGAGGTTAAAGAAGATGAGACAATGATAAAATAACATGTGGAAATGTTGAATGGGAATGAGAACTTTATGACCAATTTAGAAAACTAGGAGGAAGCTTACAATCATCATGCTTTTAATTAGTAATAGTGGATATATATTTATTTCAAGTTTATTTGATATTATTAGTCTTTAACATAATCTATACTAATGGTATAAACAAGTGTAAGTAGAAAAAATTGTTTTATATAGAGATAATGGATTTAATAGTAAAATTTAATGGCTTCAAATCAAAAGTTGCAAACCTCAGTTACAATATTACTAATATGCGAAACTAGAAATCCAGGAAGAAGATTATATCTACTCTTACACAAAAGGTTTTCTATCATGGAATTTGAAATATATATAAAGGACCAATATCACATGCTTAACTTAGGCCCTTGTTTCTAGGGACAATTCAAAATCTAATGAAACCATAGACCACGACCTTTGACCCAACCTCAAACTCCCTCTCCACAACATTATTCTAGGTTAGATTCCTAACCTTCCTCTACTTTTCTAGGTTTATGAATTATTTAGCGATATTGGAAATTCCTTATAGAAAATTCATTTTATAAGTGAGGAGAAAAATCTCATTCACACCGCTACATACACATGCATTTTCATAGATATGGATTTCAACAAAGGATTTTTTGGAGAAATTAAGTTGGTCATTAAAGAATACATTTGAACTCAAAAGTTGGGTTACAAATAAGTTTCCTGTTATTGTATCACATGCTTCAAAAAAAGTAACATTGATACCTTCTATGCCAATATTTCAAAGGTTAGGTGTGAAATAAAGTCCCACATGAAGGTTGCTCGGTAGGATGGAGCAATAAAGGTGCCTTAATTTGATTAGTAAGGAAAATTTAACATCCACTACAACCCATTTGAGTGTAGTAACTACTCATAAAGTAAACAACCTCTATGCTCTCTCCCCTAATATTTTATTTAATACCCTCCTCAATAATACTTTAGTTTAAAATGACACCAAACCTACCTTTCCCAAAGAAGAAAGGGCCAACTTGATTACTACCTAGAACTAACTAGGATGGTCTTATTAGGGAGAAGAAAAAGAATAAGTTTATAAAATCTCAAAACCCTTTATAGCTACACCAGATAAAGAGAACAGTGACCATGAGAGTGTAAAACATGGCCAATAATATCCAACTACGCTCATTCAAGATCCAAAGAAGGAATAAAAAGTATTAATTAAGAAGAAAACATACATTCTAGCCCAACAAACGATGATGACAAGAAATCGAGATAGGTATTTATTCTAGAATTGTTATTATTTAGTATTTTCTTATCTTCTTAGTTTGTACAATTGGGCATTAGTTTTTTAAATCGAAAATCTTAATCTCTAGCGTGCACACGCACACACACACGCGCGCGTGTGTGTGTATGTGTGTTTTATTTAGACTTAACAAAGAAATTTTAACATTTTTGAGCTAAAAGAAGAAATTAGAATATCAAAATGAGGTCTTCGGAACTTTTAAGTATTTGCTTAGGATTTTATATTCAACTCTATAAATTATTGTTCTATAAGAGACATGGGGTGAGACATACAAAAAAAGATACAAGAATCAATGATTTCTTTTCTCGAGCTACAAGAAGAAATTATAATATCAAAATGAGGTCTTCAAAACTTTTAAGTGATCACATAGAATTCTACATTCAACTCTATAACTTGTTGTTTTATAAGAGGGATGGGGTGAGTCATACAAAAAATACAAGAACCAATGATTGCAGAGAGATTCATGAAATGGATTGATGTTGTAATTTTTTATTATAAAATGAAAAAAATTAGTAGCTGATTTCATCTTAATTATTTTTATTTTTATACTTTTATCATTTACATTCTACAAAACTATTTTAGGGTCTTCAAATGACACAAATGAAATTTTTGTTTTTATTTATTTATTTATGGTCTAATTTACATTTTTGATTAGTGAAGCACACACACACACACACACAACATATTATATATACTAATATAATATATATATTATATATATATATATAATATATATATATATATATATATATATATATATATATATATAGTAAGGGGGTTAACAAACACTGAGTGACCACTACATCCATGGGAAAAATCTAGGTAGATTAACTCGAAGGGATCTACCTGTCGACCAAACCAGTAAGGCCTAACCCACAGTGCATCATTGACAAAGAAATATTTATATCATGTGCTTTCATATTGGGGTATAAAATTTGAGAAAAACCTAAAACAATATATTGAAAATATAATAAGGTTAAAATGGTATATATATATATAATATATTATATATATATATATATATATATATATATATATATATATATATATATATAATATATATGGTATTGTTTATTTGATATTTTGGCCAAGCGGAGGGAAAATTATAGGCGAAGTATGCAGACTATTCCTCTGGAGTATCGAGAGGGTAGTGAACTTTAGGTTGAGGCAAAAAAATAGGTGTAGTGTTGTGGGAGAGTGCAATGAACTTTTCCTTTAGAGTATCAAGAGCACAATGAACTTCAGGTTACTTCCTGAGAAAATTAGTGAGGCAACATTCAACAATTTTTAGTCTGGAAGCAAGGGCTTTATTATTGAGTTTAAATGTAGTTTATATTGTAATAGGTTCTACTAGGTTATATGCATTATGAGAAACCACATTCTTTTTCTCTACAACTCCAAAAATTTAATCTGTTTTGTAGTTGTTCCCGAAATTTAAATCTCGACTATGTTATATGAATTATGAGAAACCACATTCTTTTTCTCTACAACTCTGGAAATGTATTTCATTCTGCCGATGTGCCCAAACTTGTAGGGAACATTTTAGGGGCTAATATTCATAGGTAAACTAATTTTCCATTGTTTTTCCAAAAAAAAGATTCGCTAATTTCCATTTTTTCTAAAAATGATTCGCCCATATTTTATGGTATAAAAATATTTCACCTTAAAAATCGCCGAAATTTTATATAGCGAATGTATAAAATTATTAGAAATTTAAATATTTTTACAAATATATTGTCAAACATTCTATAGATTGCATCTGATGGACTATGAGATTCACCAAGGTTCCTAAACTTCAGGATAAATTTTCATCCTTAAAAGTTTCCCTAGCCCGAAGTTGAAATCTAACCCACATAAGAAAGAACAAGATTTTATGAGTATAAATGAGAGGAGGGAGCTATAGCCATGTAGGTAATTCTCCTTCCTCTACCTTCTAGTTAAGCCTTTCTATGATAGGGAAAGGATTGCATAAAGACATATTGTGAGGTGGTTCCAGTTTGAGAGCTAAAACCTACACTTTCTTGTTATCTACATGCATACTGGGGTGGAATTTATGTTATATGACCATTTCTTTCATTACACAGTTAGGAGAGATTCTCGGTTCATAATTCCACTATAATGAATAACACTTGTCCACATTTTGTAATAAATTGTTTAATCAAGTCAACTGGTTATTTATGTCATACTTCGTAGCAGAGTTGAGAAGTTAGAAGTCATCTAGAAGTTTACCATTTACATGCATATGAGTCTAGAAGTAATAACTTATCCTTCATTTATAATCATCTAGCTCTGAGTTTTGAAAATCTCCTTAAGGAGACTAGTGCAAGAAAAATCCCTTTTTTATTGTATGTGCTTACCCTTCATTGTCACCTTTATTCTCGTAGGGGGAGGAAAAGAGATTATCTCTAATACGATACAAGTTCTTAGATCTTCCCTCCTTTTCTTGAGACTGGCAGATTAGGATTGATTAGTCTCATATCTTACTTCAAATATGTAGTATAAGTGCCTATTCTTCTACTAAGAGGAAACCTTGGATATGGCCAATTACCTAAACTAACTACCATAAGATGCTAGATGAGGAAAACTTGCTTTTGGAAAAGGTGCTACTTTCATTTTTGGGTGTTTCCATTGATCAATCCTAAGGAAGACCTAACTAGAATACTTAGGATGTCAACATACAAATCTAGGTATGGGCCCTCAACTGAATCACTATGAATAGTGAACTTAAAATAGGCTAAAGTTTTCATTTTCATAATTATATGTTGCTTTATATTCCCTTTATTGACTTGTTGTGAATAGTGGGTATCCAATAAGTACTCTGTTTCCTTGAAATCTTACCTTTCATGTGGAAGCTCAGGTTTATTAATTGTAGTTTTTCCATGCCATCAGTGAAATTTTAGTTTATCTTAACTGGCATGTAGTGTTAGTTTAGTGTCTCCTTGATATATGCCCTTCCTTATGGTTGTTTGTGTTATATGATCTAGATGTGCCTGCTACATTGTATTTGTCATGCTTGATCCAATAATGGATGGTTAATCAATTTCATAACAAGGAACAAAATAATGGATAATTAATAAGGTTCATGGACATGCATGATTTGATAATAACCCTAATAAGTTATGTTCATACTTAAACATGGGGACTTAGGCTCTATTTCTATGTGAAATGCTTATTAATAACTCATGGAAACATCTTTGTTTCACCGTTAACTTGGGCATAAGGAGGGAGGTTCATTGGTATTAGTATTTATTGCTTTCTCAAATTAATCACTTGTCACAAGTTCAAAAGAAACTAGGAAGAATTACAAAACCCCTTTATCAATATTGATTTCTCTGCCCAGTTAATCAGTTGTTTCAATTACAAAAGAAAGTAGGAAGAATTACAAAACCCCTCCATCAACCACCTCTCCTAATCCAAAATGGATTCAGTTTTGCCTCCAGATCAAAGTCTTCAAATAAAGGTGAAAGTGAACTCACGTTTAAGTGCTTGTTAATATGAATTCAACGATGAAAACAACGTGTAAATCCGAGTCTAGATGAAGAAATTGGAGCCAATCAAAGATTTAGGTCAACGGTTAATGCCTACATCAGCAGGACACGTGGCAACCCAGGAATGAGTCACAGGTTTTGGATGATGTCAGTGCAGAAGGTAACGTGGCAATTTGTGATTGGTTCATATAACAAGCGATTGGATGAGTCTGATCAATGAACAAGAGCAGAGATCATCCAATCAGAGGAGATCAACACATATCGTGTCAAGATATGCAAGAAGGATAACATGTTAAACGGATGCGATATGGCTATTAAAAAGAAGTTAAATTTCTTTGAGTTCCGACAAGAAAGCGATAAATGGTTTCTTGTGTGCCCTAAAGGTGACAAGCATTTTTTCACAAATTCGTGTGATCCCACTCAGCGGTAAACATGTAGCACACCAAAACAACTTTTCTTGTGTGCTTTCAGAGTCTTAACCATTGGGCTAGTTGGAGCGCGAGATTGCGCGACAATCGTATGATTGAGCAGGATGAATCAACAGTGGAGATTAGCCAAGTCATTGGATCGCGCGGGGAACGCGATAATCATTAGATTGCTTGGTATTGGGATCTATGCCAGGAAAAGGCCAGATGGCCAGGGTCAACCCCATGCCCACTAGTCCTTTGGTTTATCCTTTGATTTTAATGTTATCATATTATTCCACATTCATCGCAGTTTATAACTATACATGTTATATCAATACCATATAACAAAAAAAGATTACCAGTGTGGTTTTGAACCATTCCAGGGGGTCTGGAGATCATAGTGGCTAAATACAGTCGAGTTTATACTCGATTTGACTTGAAAATGCGGGTTGAACACAGTGGTGAGTTCCATTTTCATATTTGAGACTCTGTATTTGAGCTCATACATATAAAAACAATTTGAAGACATAATAAAGAGGTTAGCATTAGAAGCGAAAGAACCAAGATACGTAGCCAAGAATTCTGGTGAACTCCTTTATTAAATTTGGCTATGTTGATATGTTTGAATGTGTTTTTCAAGTATTGTTTATGTTATTTGCAATATTTTCAATCCATTGCACTAAGTAACATAGGCAACTTCAAACATAGTCTATAATACCTTTTTCATTAATGGATCAAGTGGTATCAGAGATCAAGTTTTTTAAGGTTGACAGGTTTGTGTGGAGATTTGAATGCTTACTAGGTTGAGGCTTGGACAAGGTGAAGGTGAACTTGTTGAGACAAATCCAGAGATTGGAAGGGTCTTTTCAAAAATAAGGATGGCAGATGAAACTCCACTTAGGTCAGAATCCCAATTCTTTGATAGTTTCATTATGATACGTGCAATGGTAGAAGAGATGTATAATGAGTTTAAAAAGGGTAAAGATGAAGGCACTTCATCACCTAAACTAGACAAAGGAGCATAGGAACCTTTTCTTTTTGTTCTTCCAGATAAAGAAGATAAATGAAAAGGAGGAATGCTTCCTCCACCATCTCCTCCATCATCACCTCATCATCATCATCATCATCTTCTTCTCATAAGACTAGTTCTTCTAAAAAGAAAAAGAAGAAATCCTCTTTGATCAAAGTAGATGTAAAATTTGATTTGCCAATTTATGATGGAGAACTTAACGTTGAAAATATTGATAATTGGATAAGAAAAATTGACGTATATTGCAGGGTGCATAAAGTTGATTCAGAAAGGAAGAAGATCCAACTTGCTAGCCTTCGACTTGGAGGAATCGCACTTGTATGGTGGGAAGGCAAGACACAAGCAGATCTCCAAAAACATGGTAAAATCATTTCAACTTGGAATGAATTTGTTTTTGCCATTAAAAAGCAATTTTATCCTTTGGATTATATGCAATAAGTAATGATGAGTTGGCAAACACTACACCAATTAAAAGGTCAAAGTCTTCAAAGTTATACTCAGGAATTCCATAAGAGAGCTTTAACATTAGGCATATCATTGGACTCACCAGAGACATTGTTGAAATACATAGGTGGTCTTCATAGTTATTTGAGGCATACCATACTTATGTTTAATCCAACTAGTCTAGATGATGTATCAGTTCAAGCAACTCATCTAGAAGCTAGAGGTAAACATGTAACCCAAGATGTTGGGAAACCATCCAAACCTATTGAAAGCAAGAGTAAAGGCAAGAAGAAACTAAAATGGAAGGAGAGTAAAAAAAACACTATGAAGAAGGATAAAACTTCATGCACTCATTTTAAGAAGGAAAGACACGATGAGGCACACTGCTGGTCTTTGCATCTAGAATTGAAACCGAAGAAGTTTGGGAGTAAAGAGCGAAAGAATTCTGCTGCTATTCAAAAGGACTTGTGATCGGACTCAGGTGACGAGACAACAATTACAACTACAGGGATAAAAGTTAAATATTCTAAAGCATCTATAAGTAATTCTTCGCATTCTGTTGATAATGATAATGATGAGAGGAAAAGAAATGAGATATTTCATATTAGAGCCATTTCCAAGCATACTAAAATTGATATTTTATTTGATAGTGGGTCACAAGTTAATTTGATTTCTGAAGCAATTGTAAAGAAGTTGGGTCTGAAAACAAAATCTCATAAAAATCTATATCCATTAGGTTGGGTGTGTGATAAAACAAAGCTACAAGTTACGAAACAATGCAAACTTCATTTTTCTATGGGGTAAAAGTTTGTAGATGAGGTTGAGTTAGACATAGTCTGGACATATGTGGAGTTGTATTAGGAAGTCCATACTTGTATCATAGAAATGCTATCTTATATCGAACTAAAAATAAGTATCAATTCACTAAGGATGGAATTGAATATATTGTAAGGGCTCATAAACTCAAAGATAACTTCTCTCTCATAAATTCAGGACATATGAAAATAATTGTAAATTCAAGTAAGAAATTTTTACTTATGATTGTAAAAGCAAAGGATATTGATAAATCCGATGCATTCCAAGGCTGTAATCCTAAACAGAAAGTAGATCTAGTTAAATTTGTTCTAATTATGATATTTTTTTTTAAGAGCCTAAAGAGCTTCCACCTAAGTGAGAGAAAGAACATGAGATTTATTTGCAGCAAGATGCTCCACTACCTAACATTGGAATGTATAGGTTAACAGCTCTATAGAATGAAGAGATAAAGGAGTAGGTACAGGAATTGCTCAATCAAGGGTTTATTTGACCAAGCACATCACTGTGCGGATCACCTATTGTGTTAGTGTGAAAGAAAGACGGTTCGTGGAGAATGTGCATTGATTTTAGATCAATAAATAAAATCAAAATAAAGAATTGATATCCTCTTCCTTGTATTGATGATTTGTTAGATCAGTTAAAATATGTAGTTTACTTCTATAAATTGGACTTACAAAGCAGCTACCTTCATATCAGAGTTACAGAATAGGATGTATGGAAGTCTGCTTTCAAAATGAAGCAAGGACTCTATGAATGGATGGTTATGCCTTTTGGCTTAACTAACGCTCCAGCTATATTCATGCAAGTCATGAATGATCTATTTAGACCATTCATTGATGATCTTGTAATAGTCTATTTAGATGATATTCTTGTTTTTAGTAGAACATTGAATGAACATGTAAAGCATGTAAATAATATTTTAGATGTTTTGAAAAGAGAAAATATCTATGTAAAACTATCAAAATGTGAATTTGGCAAAACATCTTCGAATTATTTGGGTTATATTGTAGGGGGTGTTGAATTGAAGATAAATCCCTCTAAGGTTGAAGTCATTGTAAATTGGCCTAAGCCCAATACTGCTACAGAAGTCAGAAGTTTCTTAGGGGCATTGAAATATTGGAGAAAGTTTATTGCTAACTTTTCTTTGATTTTAGCTCCTTTACATGCTTTGACAAGTGTGAAATAGGTGTTTCAATGGGGAGGCAAACAACAGAAAGCCTTCGACGCATTGAAAGAAATAATAAGTAGAACGCCAGTACTAGCATTGCCAGATCTTCAACATCCATTTGAGATTGAGACAAATGCAAGTTAATATTCCACGTGGGCAGTGTTGATGTAGCATAGGAAGCCTATATGATTTCATTTTGAGACATTCACATTAGCAGTAGTTAACTGTCCTACATATGATAAAGAATTGTATGCATTAGTTTAGAGTGTTAAAAGGTGGAAAAATTATATAATGGGTAAAGAAACAATCATACATACAGATCATCAACCACTTCAATATTTACACTCACAAACTAAATTGCAACAATCAATACATTACAGGTGGATGGGTTTTCTACAACAATTTCATCTTGTTATCAGATATAAGAAGGGCATACATAATAAAGTTGCATACATGTTATTAAGACCAATTGTAAATGCATCCATAATACTTAAGCATAATTCGGTAATTCATGAAATTTACATTGAACAATATGCTCAAGATACAGATTTTAAGGATGTATATGTAACTTTAAGTCATGGCAAGCAGGTAGAAGAATTTGATTATTACATAAAGGACAAAATCTTATATCATTTGGGAAATTTATGCATTCCACAAACTAAAAGAGTTAATATAATTCAAGAACCACATACTTCTCTCATATCAAGTCATTTTGGTGTAAGTAAAATAGTTGCACAATTACAAAGATCCTGTTATTCACCACGAATGAATGAGACATTTTCTAGATATATTATTTAAGGATGTATTATGTGTGCTACAAGAAAGCTGAGTAATAGAAAATTAGGCTTGTATACTCCACTTCCAATTCCTTCTCGTCCTTGGGAAATTGTTTCCGTGGATTTTTTTGGGGGATTGCCGAAGTCTAGAAAGGGTCATGATTATTTGTATGTAGTTGTGGATAGGTTCAGTAAGATGTGTATTTTGACACATGTATGGGTTCATTTTGGGTTACCCACTTCTATTCTATCCGATCGAGATTATTGATTTGTCGGGATATTTTGGTCAAGTCTATGGGAGTTAATGGACACAAAGCTAAAGAAGAGCATGTCATTTCATCCACAAATACATGGTCAGACATAAGTGGTCAACAGGACAATGATACAATTGCTTCGAGGATATTGCAAGCATCCCAAACTTTGGGATGAGCACTTATGTTATGTGCAGCATGCTTATAACCATGCAAAACATTATTCTACTCAGAGATCTTCTTTTGAGACTTGTTTTGGTTTTATACCATAGTCTCCCTTGGATTTTGTCTTTGGTAAAGACATAGCAGTTGATGGACACAGTTATGTGGACAAAGCAACCAAGTTCATTGAACAAATCCAGGAAATTCACCAGGCAGTACAGGAATAGCAGGAAAGAAGCCAGGTAAGGTATAAGGTGCGACATGACAAGAATTGAGTTGAGCATAGTTTTCAAGTTGGTGATCAAGTCTGGTTGTAAATCAACAAAGAAAGACTACAAGGGGAAGGTAAAAAGTTGAAACCAATTAGATATGGTCCTTTCAAAATACTTGACAAAATTGGTGAAAATGCTTTCCGCCTAGATCTACCAGCTTATATGCAAATCTATTCCATCATAAATTTTGAAAACTTGTGATTGTATGAACCTTCATTGATTGAATATCTCGAAGAGAAAGGTCATCTACCTTCCATTGAAGATATTTTGCCAAAGTATCTCAATGAGCTACGGGAGGACACGGTTCTTAACAAGAGGATAAGGACTTCACGATGAGGAAATGTTGAGTATCTTCGAGTTGGACACAAAGGTACAAATCCAAGTAAAGCACAATGGAAAGAGATTGGAAAAGTGAGGGAACTTTATCCTCACTTACTCGACAGTTAAAACCAACTTTTGGTGGACCAAAAGCTTCCAGTGGGGAGGAGTGATCTAGAATGGATTCAATTTTGCCTCCAGATCAAAGTCTTCAAATATAGGTGAAAGTGGGCTCATGTTGAATTTATCGTTAATTGAATCCAACAGTGCAAAAAGTGTGCAAATCCAAGTCCGGATGAAGAAATTAGAGCCAATCAAATATTTAGGTCAATGGTCAATGCCTACATCAGCAGGATACGTGGAAACTTGGGAATGAGTCACAGGTTCTAGATGATGTCAACGTAGAAGATAACGTGGCAATTTGTGATTGGTTCATAGAACAGGAAATTGGATTAGTGTAATCAACGAACGAGAGCGAAGATCAATGCATATCGAGTCAACATATGCAAGCAAGATAACATGCTAAATGGATGTGATATGGTTATTCAAAAGAAGTTAAACTTCTTTGAGTTCCATTAGGAAAGTAGTAAACAGTTTCTCACACGCCCTAAAGGTGGGGAGCGGTTTTTCAAAAATTCACGCAATTCCACTCAGTGGACGACACGTAGCACACCAAAACAACTTTTCTCACATGTTTTCGGAGTTTTAACCATTAGGCTAGTTGGAGTGTGATATTGCGCAACAACCATATGATTAAGAGGATGAATCGATGGTGGAGATTACCCAAGTCGTTGGATCACGTGGGGAACACGATAACCATTGGATCACTTGGTATCAGGATCTGCGTTGAGAAAAGGTTGGACGGTCGGGGTCAACCCCACAACCATTGGTCCTTTGGTTTATCCTTTGATTTTTAATGTTATTTTATTATTCCACGTTCATTGCAGTTTGTAACTATACATGGTATATCAATACCATATCACAAAAAAGGATGACCAATGTGGGTTTGAACCATTCCAGGGGGTTTGGAGGTCATAGTGGCCAAATACACTCAAGTTTGTACTCGTTTTGACTCGAAAACTCGAGATAAACACAGTGGTGAGTTCTGTTTTCATATTTGAGACTTTGTTTTTGAGCTCATACCTGTAACAAAAATTTGAAGACATAATAAGGAGGTTAGCACTGGAAGTGAAAGGATGAGGAGACATAGCCAGGAAGTCTGGTGAACTTCTTTATTAAATTTGGCTGTGTTGATATGTTTGAACGTGTTTTTCAAGTTGTTTATGTGTTTCTGTTATTTGCAATCTTTTCGATCCGTTGCACTAAGTAAGATATGCAACTTCACACATAGTATATAATACCTTTTCCATTAATGGATCATATCCTTTCTATTTGTTTGAGTTCATATGCGAATGGTGTAATTATGAGGTGAACGAGAGGATTTAAACTACATAGCCTCGCTTGGAAAATCCTTTGTTGGGTGTTATGTAAAAGAAAATACCCATGCGTCAAAGAATAAATCATTAATAGGATAACATAAATGAAATCAACAATATGAACAGACAAAATTTGCATATTAGTCTATTCTTATATTTTAGAGAATTCCATTATCTACCCTTTATAAAAGGATAATTCGATAAGAGAGTAACTAAAAAAAGAAAATGCAATAAGTAATTCATTGACTTACTACTTTACATTCTATTCATTGAATATCACTTTATTCTCATTCAATGAGCTAGATGTAAAGGCAATGATGCAATCATTGGATTACTACATGGTGTTTAGTATTTTCCATTACAATAAATTTGAAGAAACTTCAATTACCTTGAAACTAGGTCACTGACTCCCTAAATCTTATAGATTAACACCTTTTAAAATTAATCTTAAATTACAAAGTGCCTTTAGTTTTGTGACCATATCTGCTTGTAACTGACTCTAAGCATTCTTCACAATCATTCCAATGTTCTTGAGATCTCTTTCTATAGTTGTCTTCCTAAATCACATTTTGGATAAACATTAAAGGAAAAGACGTGGCATTGCCCATTGATCATAGTTTCAGTCAGTGCACAATGTAATATCTTTAGTTTTCCTTATAGGCCTCCATAAAGTTGATTACCAGTAAGTTTAGGCTATATAATATCCTCCTCACATTTACATCCATCCCATTGCTCCAAATATCTGTGAAAAATTAGTTTGCTGCTCCCTCCACTTAAACGACTCATTCACAATTTTTTCACTAAATGCATCTTGATTGGCAGCAACCCTCCCAATAGATCTAATGAGCCTATAAAAGTAATCATGCATATTTCTTCTCTCTGACTCCTTCAACCTAGATTCGACTATTAGAGATTTCAAGCCATCCTGAAGGTATTCCCAAAGTTTTTATTCAGTTAGCCATAGTACCTCCTTGGGACATATTCTAGGAATTACAATTAGTAAACATATCTAATATTTAATTTTGAAGTTGTATGGAAACATATCTGAGATTTAATTTTGAAGTTGTACTGTGAATCCTCCAGTCTCAAGTTTTTATCTAAAACCCACTTAAATGTATTGATGTCATATTTCCAAATTAGACATTAAGTAATTATGTCATGTCCTTTACTATGAGCCAATAACAGTTAGGTTTATTTTACTAATCCCATTCTTAGCATTATTCTTTGTCTTACACCACTAATGCCACAAATCATGACAATATGAGACCCAGTAATGGTCAATCACATTAATCGAAAATAATTCTTTCACCACCCAATATCACGACTTGACAAGGTCAAAGTAAAACATTGGTGGTGCTCCCCTATTGTCCTTACTCTTTTATTTTGATGTCCCTAGAATATTAAACTATAGTCTGTGTTTCTAAACCAGGATGTTCATATTTGAGCTTGCACTAGCCTGACATGGCTTGACTAGTAATTTATAAATTTAATCTTAAAGCTTGCAATCTCCAATTTGGATATGATCCTTTCTTCCATGGAAATCTTGGTTCTTGGTTCACGTTACCTTTCTTTATCTCCATTGAAGTCATAATCCTTGGTCTCCAATGTTTGAATAAATCAAATCTGAATGACCAAATATAATTTCTTATTTGTGTCCCTGCTTTTAGGACTTCAATCTAATTAACTAAATTACAGAGATATACAAATAACCTAGAACCAACCCTAACTTGTGAATTTTTATTAATATCATATTCTTAGTCCCACAAATGTAATTAAATGGCTGTATAAAATAATCTTAGCTAACTATTTTCTTAACAAATATTCAAATATATCAATTTCAAACTAGACAATAGATGATAAAATTATTCATCGTTAAAGGATGATTATGATTATGCTCCTCTTTTGGGTTTGACCCTTGGACATGATAGCTAGGGAGGGTATCACTCTTGTACTTAAAAAAAAAAAAAAAAAAAAATTGAATCATGGATTGGTTCTTTGATGTGAATTACCACTTTCAAAAAATATTAAGGTCCTGACAGAAGGAATTGATATCATGGAAAATAGTGTGGTCAAGTTTGTGCATGTCTTGAAAATTTTCAGCCCCTTTTCAACTTATACACTTGAAATTCTCTTTCCAATATAATCCTTTTTCATCTTTATTATATTTATTGACTTATGAATTTTTCATGCAAGAGAAGAATGATTATAAGAAGTTTGGGTTGTGATTTCAATCCAAAGAAAAAATCATCATTAGTTTATTGTACTACACCATACAATTAGTATATCTAACATTTACATATCAATTTCCATGGATGCTTCATTTTGTGCAATTTGCAGAGAGCCCAATGAAGTGTCTACTTCCCAAACAAATGCATGAATATCCTTTAACTTTCCTAGAATTAGTAGGGTGAAAGTGTAGTGATCAGGTTCAAGTTGTTCTTTCATTTTCTCATCATAGATATTTCTTCCTTCTAATTCAGCTAGTCTAATAATTAGATCTTGAAACTCTTTAATTCTTCCTCTTTGATTTTAACTTCAAAATCAGAATATTAAAGCTACAATACCAAAGAATCCATTTCTCGAACTTTCTTCTTCATGGGAAACAATTAGAATTAGAATTTCATTGAGAATCCACTATAAGGAATGCTCTACTTTCTTTAAATAACTAGAGCTTTCCTCTATCTGAGATTCCAACTGCTAAATTGAAGATTTTGTTAGCTTCAAATGTACCTCCAACATCTTAATATTTTCATTGTGATCCTTTGCTTGATCTGAGGATTTTTTTTTTCAAGGTAGTAAAGAGCTTATTTATTTCTTATTCTCCTTTCAACAAGGATGTAACCTCACCAAAATGTGTAGAAACTTGTTATGAAGATGATCTTAAATCTAGTGATGAAACAACCTGATTTTATAACTAAATAACTACTGATCTCTTCTTAGCATCAATTCTCTATTGCTCATCAAGGTAAAGTTTCTTTGACAAATCACATACCTTAGCTTGTGTAATTGTCTCAATCTCCATAGTTTGCTTTAACACAGTTTCTAGTGCCTTCTTATTAAATTGCAGAAGAGACATTTCCTCCATATTTTCCCTCACAAGAGGACCAAATGTTTCTACCTTTTCATTTTTCCTTGATTCCTGAGATTTCCAAGACTCTTCAGTTGCAGAAAAATCAAACAATATCGTCTCAAGAGCATTGAATTTGTAATAGACCCGGACTTTATTTTCTTGCATTTGATTGGCACACTTTTCTATTGTTTCAATCTCATTTTTTTCATGAGCAATTTCTTGTTTCATAGACTTCGATTCCTTTCTAAAAAACTCCATCTCATTGTGAGATATCTCTATCAAGCCCAAGTTGTCAACTACTTGAGCATTCTTTGTTATCCTCTCTTGTGCAAAACCCAACTTGGATCTTGCCAAAGCTATTTCCAGTTAAAGAATTTTCTCTTGATTGAAAATTATATCTTGGTTCCTTGGTAGTTTAGAACCATTTTCATCCTATTTGTATCTTTCATCACTTGAGAGATAGCTTAAATCTTCTTTACTATGTTCAGATTCTTGAAGTCTCATTTCTAGACGTTCAAGCTCTAATTGCATAGCCTAAAGCTTTTTCTCATTTATTGCAATGCTAAAGAGAAGCTCCATAACCTATTCCTGAATTAAATCCAGGTCAAATTCAAACTTATTTATAAGAATTTCAAGGTTATCCATTGATAATCCATATTTTCCAAGTTTGACATCCATCTCTTCGAACAATTTTTGCACTCGTTGTTCATATTCTTTCAAGGCTTTAAGCTTCTCTCCAATCCATGCATGCAAGTTAGGAACAAGTGCATCAAAATTCCCTATATTTTCTACAGAAAATTCCATTTTGATTGTTTCCCTTGAGTTCCCCACATCTGTGCCCCACTCATTTTCAGTTGTCAATGATTGAAGTTCATCAGGTTGGTTTATTATAAAATGAGCATCAACATTATTTGATGAGTTATTTCTATCTTTAATGCATCCACTTGTTCAACAACTTTCTCATTCCCCTATATGATATCTTCACTATTATCTATGAGGTTCTCTAGCTTGAACTTGATATCCTCTATCTCCCTAGAGAAAAGTGTCCTCTCTTGTGTGGAATTTTCCAGTTCTTGACTAGTCTTCTACAATATTTTCCTTATTTTATCATTATCATTTGCAGTTTCCTCATACATTACTAGTAGTTTCTCATATTCAGTTGCCATTTGCTTCATTTTCAATTGTAGTTCATGCACCTTCTTTATGTTATGTAAAAACGAATTGTAATTATTAGGTTATTAGGCAAAGGGCATGATCAAAGATCACGCCCATTCACCAAGAGGTACCAAAGGTTGTATTTAAGCTAGGGCCTCTCACTCTATAACGCATCATTCATTATTCATTAATAATATATATATAAAAATATGGATCCTTATTTAATTTTACTTTGTGTATGTTGCATGTGGTATCAGAGCCACTTCAATCCTCATGCTAGGAAAAAAATGTTGCACAGTAGTCGTCCTGTTGTAATGGCATACGACCTGTGCATACACCCTTGCCATTTTTCTTTGTATCTGCTTCCCCTACTTCCTTGACTCCCTGCATCATCATGTTTCCCTTTTTTCCTTGACTCCTCGCGTCATCGTGTTTCCCTCGATGCCTTGACTCCCCATGTCTTTTCCAACGCTGCTCCTCATTGTTCCCCTCCACACCATTGCATATTTTGTCATGGGTCTTCGATTTGTCTTGCCATTGGTAAACACTATCACGAGCCTTGGTCAAATGACAACTTGATTCATTCAAGATACAATGCTACCAATTAATTTAATTAATCAATAATTAATTATGTAATAAAATCAATTTAATATTTAAATTAATTGATATATATATATAATATATATATAATATAATATATATATAATATATATATATATATATAATATAATATATATATATATATATATATATATATATATATATATATTATATAATATATATATATATTAATAAATATATATATATATATATATATATTATATATAAATTTAATTTAATTAAAATAAATAAATAAATAAAAATTTCAAATTAAGGGAAAAGTTAAATCTGGATGACAAATATACACCGTTGCATACCCATTCAATGTCATCGTCTATGACAATGAATGATTTTAGCAAAAAACTAACTGATCTTGAGAATAGGGTTACCTGCGATTCCGATGATTTTAATAAATAATTAATTGATCTTGAGAATAAGGTTACCAACCATTCCAATGAGATCAAGGAACTACAGGGTATGAAAAATAGGATAGAAAGACAACTCAAGCTAAACCATAATGAATTTGAAAAGGATCATGCAATCCCTCGAAACATGGTGAATGAAAATAATAGTCAAGCAATAATGGTACTAACATGTATCTGTGACAAGTTAAAAGTTACACTTGATCAAATATCCTAGAAAAATGAGGCTACTCAACATCTCAATTCTCCAGAGTCGTCAAAATTATCCAATGCACATGAGAATCCCAAGTCTCCAAAGGCATCGTCCACGCTTAATCAAGGAAATAGTAACACAAATGTTTCAAATAAGTAGATTTGGAATCCATACACCAATATTTCATTTTCAAGTCAACACCATTTCTTCACCCCGATGATAGCTACATATCAATGAAGAGAAAAAATCAAACTACCCAAAATCGACGGTAACAAAAAAACTAGTGGTACGATATTTACAAACAGAGTAATATTTTGAGATTTACAATATTTACAATGATGAAGAAAATATCAGGCATTCTTCCATGAAAATGGAAGGCAAAACAAATAATTGGTATATGTGGTGGAAGAAGATGACACTTGTTATCAGTTGGAAGAAATTTAAGGATGCATTCTTTAAAAGGTTCCAAGGTGTCAAGGAAGAAGAGTTCTTCTCAACGCTTGCTAGATTGTGACAAAAAGGAGATGTGGACAAATACACTCGAGAATGGGAAACTTTGGCTACACGAGCACCTAGATTATCAGAATATTGTCTCATTCAATCATGCATCACAAGACTAAAATCCCATCTACAGGCAGAACTTGAGCTTCATGACATTACTACGATAGAAGGCGCAAGTCAAAAATTGAAATTCATTGAAAATAAATTTGAAAATATGTAGAATGTAAAAGTTAAAAGAGTATATTCAAGACGAATATTTCCCCATGCTGCAAACATAGATAATACAAGATATGTTCCACCACATCTTCATGAAGGAGACAAAACCAATCTGGAAATGAAGATAATGGAAGAAGGTAAATGTAGGCATTGTGGCAAAAAATGTGACCTGAGACACAAATGTGCCAAAGGGGAAGAAACCAAGAACCTATATACATGTGAAGTGACCAATGATTCTGACAATGAAGAATCTAACGTAGAAGAAATTGAAGACTCACCACAATTCACTCCAGAACTAGATGATGAGAGTATTCCACAAGTGTCACTGTCATCCATGACAAGTATATCACAACCTCCAACACTAAAATTAAAAGGGCATATCAAGAAGAACAATGTGATGGTTTTGATTGATCCCGATAGCACTCGCAATTTTTTGGATTTAACCATGGAAAAAAGACTCAACATTTTCTCATTCCCCATGCCCAACATGAAGGTGATGGTAGTTGACGGTAAGAAAATTGAAAAGATAGGGAAATACCACAAAGTCAAACTACAGATTCAAGAATTTACTTTAAATCTTCATTCTTCACTGTACCATTAGGAGGAGTAGACATGGTCTTAGGTATCCAATGGATACAAACCCTAGGCGTATACTCTGCCAACCATTAGAAGAAATTTATAAGCTTTAAATGGGAAGGGCATAGGTACAAGTTATATGGATTTCAAGCACCTAAGAATCAAATCGTATCATCATCCCAAATGATGAAAATGATTCAAAAAGGAGCACCAAATTTTGTAGTAAAATTTCATCAATTAGAAATGTTAACCTCAAATTGATCAGCGAAGAAGCATCAAAAGTATAGGAACTAGTTTAGAAGCATGAAAAATTACTGCAAGACTTGCCCATGAAAATGAATCTTAAAATAGAAATCGAGCATAAAATAGAAGTCAAAGAAGGATCAAACCTGCCATATCGATATCCACATCATCAAAAAACTAAAATTGAGATATTAATCCAAGATCTTTTAAAGTGTGCCATCATCAAAAAAAGTATAAGTTTGTATGCTACTCTAATTGTATTTGTGTGGAAGAAAGATGGATCGTTCAGGTTATGTGTCGATTATCAAGGACTAAACAAAATAACAATTAAAAAAAAAGTTTCCAATTCCCTTCATCGATGAAATGTTGGATGAACTATATATTGCTAAATACTTCTCAAAATTGGACTTAAGGTCATGGTATTACAAAATCAGAATAAGGTTGGAAGATATACCAAAAACTATGTTCCGAACACATGAAGGTCACTACGAATTAAAAGTAATTCCTTTTGGGTTAACCAATGCACCAACAACATTCCAAACCACTATGAATGAGTTATTCCATCCATATCTAAGGAATTTTTTGTTACCGTTATTTAATGAAATTTTAATTTATAGTAAAAACTGGAAGGAGCACCTACAACATTTGGAGAAACTTCTTACGCTATTGGAAGAGCATAAGTTCTATGCCAAGAAGTCAAAATTCACATTTGGGAAGGAAGAAGTAGAATATCTCGGACACATAATATCCCAGGAAGGAGTAAATGTGGATCCTAATAAAATCAAGGCTATAACGGAATGGACCAAACCAGTTAATATATCCAAGCTAAGAGGGTTCTTAGGATTTAATGGATATTATCAAAGATTTATTAAAAACTATACACATATAACCGCACCCCTAACAAACCTTTTAAAGAACAACTCATTTCAATGGAATGAGAAAGAAAGAAAGTGTTTTGAAGAATTGAAGGAAGCTATGTTTAATGCAAGATGGGAATGCAATAGCTTTTGAGAGTAGGAAACCCAATAAATGAGAACGTCTTAAATCTACATACAAGAAATAAATGCTTGTTATTATGCATCCACTATTCAAGTGGAGGAAATATCTATTGGGAAGTAATTTTTCCATACGAATAGACCATACTAGTCTCCAATACCTCCTCCAAAAAACCACTTTCTGAATAACAACAAAAGTGGATTGAAAAAATTGTTTCCTTTGACATGGATATATCACACAAAAAGGGAAAGGACAATGTAGTGGAAAATGCTTGTCTAGAAAAGATGAAGAACCAACACTACCTTCAGTTTAAGTTGTTGTCCCTAAATGGCTTAATGAGATTCGAAGTGAGTATGCAAAAGATCCAGAAATAAGTGCTATAATCAATAACCTTCCGCACAAACCAAAATTTGAATGGAAGAATGATATTCTATGGTACAAGGGAAGAATCTATCTGAATTCATATTCCAAGTTTAAAACCAATATCCCCAAAGAGTCACATGATTCACTATCAGTCGGACATGTAGGATTCTTTAAAAATTACTATAATGTACGTTAGTCATTCTCTTGGAAGGAAATGAGTAACGATATTCAGAAATATGTAGTAGAATGTGATAAATGTCAAAGGAATAAAAGTGAAAATATTATGACACCCAGACTACTTCATCCCTTAAACATTTTGAATCAGACATGGGATATCAATGGACATTATTGAAGGTTTACCTGTATCTGATGGTAAGGATAAAATTATGGTAGTAGTCAATAGACTCACCAAGTATGATCACTTTATTGCAATGAAGAAATCAAAATCAACAAAACAAATCGTTGAGATATTTCGCAAAAATGTTTACAAGTTACATGGATTTCTAAAGGTCATTGTGAGCAATAGATATGTCAAATTTAAGGGTAATTTTTGGAAGGAATTATTCAATCATATAGGAACCTACCTCAATATGAGTTTTTCTTACCATCCTCAAACAAATGGCCAAACAGAGGTTATCAATAAATGTCTCGAAGCTTACCTTCATTGTTATGCTACAAACAAACAAAATAAGTGGGTTTTGTGGTTGCACCTCACTGAATGGTGGTGCAATTCTACTTACCACACATTGGAAAAATTGACTCCATTTTAGGATCTGTACAGGTACGAACTTCCAAAATGAAATGACTTGGCTATCATCCAGATAAGACTACCAGTTGTTAAAAACCGGCTAGAGGAAACCCAAAAGGTCGTCCAAACTCTAAAATAAAATTTAAATAATGCAAGAAAACGCATGAAGTAGCAGGATGACTGAAAGAGAACCAAGAGAGAATTTGAAGTTGGAGAATGGGTATTTGTCAAGCTCCAGTCATAAAAACAATTTTCCTTGAAACAAAAAGGAAAAAATAAATTGGCACCAAGGTTTTATGGACCATACCAGATCAACAAAAAGATCAGCTGAGTTGCATATAGTTTAATCCTTCTGGATAAAAGTCATGTCCACAACGTCTTCTATGTGTCTTGCCTCAAAAGGGAACTTGGTGACCATCAATAAGCAAAAACAATGCCTTTGTCCTTAGATGATGAAGGAAGGGTCATTTTAGAGCCAGAAGGAATCATATCCACCATGGAAAAGAAGTCGTGATCTCATGTAATCAAGGAATACATGATCAAGTGGAAGGACTTAATGGAAGAAGAAGCTTCTTGGGATCCTAAAGCATTTCATCAAGAACATCCATCATTACATATGCTTTGAGGACAAAGCATCTTTTGGGAGGAAGACAATGTTATGTAAAAAATAACTGTAATTATTAGGTTATTAGACAAATGGCATTTCCAAAGATCATGCCCATTCACCAAGGGGTACCCAAGGTTGCATTTAAGCTAGTGCCTCTCACTCTGTAACACATCATTCATTATCCGTTAATAAAATATATATAAAAATATGGATTCTTATTTAAGTTGAGTTCTTGTATGTTGCACTTTCTCAACAGGGTAAAGATTCTATCAGAGTCTAAATTTTCATCCATGTATTGCCAAAAGTCAGATTGCTCCTAAACACCCACTGCACCTCGAAATGAGTGGAAAAATATACCATGAAGAATTTCAAAAATATGAATATCCTTTTCTTGTCCTTTTTGATTCATTTCCTCAAGACCTTCCGTTTCTTTTATAATAAAAGAATAAAGGGGGCTCCCCGATACAATACAAAGAATTATGGAAATGTTAAGGAATCTATCTCCTTTCAAAAGATCTATATTCTCAGCATGCTTTAGAGCATTTGCTGCCTTCTACCACAACTTCATTAATATTTTTCTCTCAGATATAGATTTCTCATGCATCTTAGCTAATTTTCCGTTCTCTTGAGACATCCCCGTCAGCTCTGTTTGAAGATTTTGAATCTCATCAATCATTTCTTGTTGCCACAGTTCTAAGTTCTACTATGGATGCTCTAACTTAAAATTAGAGGAGACAAACACAAATTTTATTTGTGGCATATTTCCATTATTCAATGCTCCTAGTGTTCCCCTTGTCTCCTCTTGATGTCCATCATCTTTCATGCCAAATTTCAGATATCTTTTATCATCTTCCAACTCTATCCTCAATTCATCAGAATACTCTTTAGGCACAATTCCCATTTCTATTTGTTCATTCTCATTTCTCAATTCTTGAGATTCTATAATGCCCCTTATATTTGCATTCAATTCAATGGAAGCCTTATTTTGTACAATGTCTCACCATAGTTTCTTAATTCCATCCTTTTCTTTCATTTCCTACTAATACATGTCAATTAATATTTCATTTTCTTGAGTTATCTCCTTTAGTTTCCTTTGACACTCCTCAACCTCCATTCTCGTATGGATTAGCTTCGGTTCTACTTTTCCATCCCCATTGATACTAGCATGTTCCTACAATAATGTAGTTTCAACACTGCCTTGACTTTATTCTTCATGCCCTTGAATTAAGGTTTCATGACCGCTAGAATTTTCCCCTTTTCCATCTTTTATATCTGGCACATGCTCTCTACAAATGCTCTCACCTCCAAAATTCAACCACATTCTTCTTGCATCATCTCTTTCTCACATTGATTTTTCATATAACTCAAGCATCCTTTCATTCTCTTCTGATGTATCCTCCAATTTTATAGTATTTCATTCTCTTCTGACGTATCCTACAATTTTACTAGAAGTTTTGGAATCTCTTTTCTAAGATGAAGAACTATCTGTTCTAGTTTGGCATTCATAGCACTTATTCCATCTGGTCAAATATTTGGGCAATCATCCTTTGCAGACATGTCTCCCTTTCTTAAAATTTTATGATTCCTTTCTTTAATTTCTTTCTCAAGTTCCTCAACTTGATTCCTAAAAGAATCAACCAGTTCTTGGGATTTTTCATTCATTTCATGTGCATCTTCCTCAACTTTCCTTATTTCATCCAGTTCTCGCATTGGTTTCTCATACATAATAATCATTTTTTCATTATCTTCAACTGACTCCTTTATTTTTTGAGTAAATAATCAGCATACTTAGCCAAAGAAATGACAGTTCCTCGAGCTTCTACTTCATGTTGATTGGTTGCACTAATTTTTTCAACTAAGTATTTAAGCTCCTTTTCCACTGATAAACCATCTCTAAATGATGTCTCATCTTTAAACACTAAATCATGCATTACAGAGTTCAGTTGGACTGCTCCATCAACATATAAAAGCTTCATCTTATCAAAATGGATAATCAATGTGCCTTTCCAGATTTTCTTTAGCTTCTAGGCAGAAGCACAATTTATTATGAAGAGCTTCTACTTCCCTTCAGTAAAAATTAACTTGTCTACAAAGCAATTCATTCTCCTCATTGATGGCACAAAGCTCTGCTTCTGATGATTCCTTCTGTTTCACAAGCTTCAGGTCCTTCTCATGCATAAGCTTCCAGTTTAAAGCTTTGAGCAACTGATCTCGTAATACATCTATATGTTCTGACATTTGCTCTAGCTCTCCACCCTCATAATATTGTTGGTACCTTCTCAGTTGTTCCATCAACCTTATATTTTCCATTGCAAACCTCGTAACCTCAGTATTGAGATCGAGACATTCTTTAGAATTTGTATCTCCTCCATTAACACATTCTTCTATTCCAAAAGGTGTACTTCTACGAACATCTTATTAGAAGCAATTGCCTCTAGTCTCTTAATTTTGTTTTCTAGAAAACAAATCATCATCTTTCCACATTGTGCATCTTCCTCACATTGTTCAAGAAAATTTTTTAGTTGTTCATTTTTAGTAGCCATTGCTTTCATTGTCATTTCTAGATATTCCTCTCTTTTCTGGGCTCCTGCAGGTGCAGATTCCAAATCTATTTTGCGAAGAGCCTTCTTATGACCAAGCAGTGGGCTTGCTAGAGCTTTCATATCCCATGCATATGGCCTTAAAGAGCTTAGCAAGACCATGCATCCATAATAATATTATGGACTGGGTGACACTTCTTTAAGCTGACCACATATATGACTAACGTCTTCCTTCAATTGTTGAATTTGCATCATCAAAGTTATAACATCTCTTGTAGCATCTTCATTTACATATTCATTGTTCCAAATAAACTTTGCTCGTTGTGCAAATTTCAAAGTGCTAAGTGTCTCTATTGCACAAAAATTAGAAGGGATGACATTGGCAATGATAGTCATTTTAGAGTTTCCACCAAGAGAGAAGAAATTTAATTTTGTAGTCACGATATGGTAGTACATGTTGTAGTTCCCCATGGGCAATATTTACAAGATTCATGATTAAGAGCCGGAGAGATGAGAGTGATTTATTGATGTTTGAGGCCTCTTTCAAGCACTCACCTTCAATACCTAAACTCTTTTATCTCTCTGAACCTACCAAATCAACTAGATTTAGACATCTAAATCTATGATGAGTCACCGACTGGCTCTCCCACTTTCTTTCAATTACACAAGTAAATACACTATATGAGCTACCACTAGCATGATTCATTTCTGAAATATTTTCAACATACACTCCTTTCTTGGCATCTTCCCTCATTTGAAAATTTCTTGATGATGGTTCCATGAGATCTACAACATGCTCATTGTATATTTATAGAAATGAACACTTGCAAATAAATTTCAAATTTTCTTCTTTTCTAGCTTCTTCTTCCTTACAGAACCCTGCAAACTGTTGGGTAGCAGACGCCCCGTCTAAGAGGTTTGGGGCTTAAAGACTCCACAAAGTGCACGAAGTGCGAATTGTAATGAGTCAATTCAAAGGGTTATCCACCCAAAAATAATGTAAGAAAATAGAAAGTGAGTAGGCCTACCCATGGTCCGCAGACCATGGAAATGTATAAATAGAGCAAGGCTCTATGGCTTTGTTTTGGATATTGAATGTAATGGGTTTATAAAGATAATATTCTCTCAGCGTCTGTAAGTCCGAGTCGAGGGTGTGGGTAGATAGACAGAGGCTATGCAGCTGTGTGCGTAGAGGCCTGGTAGAGTCCGCGGCTATGTGTGTGGACCCCTGCAACTGAGTGTTTAGGGTGGATCTGGTTGTATTGACGGAAGATATTAATAAAGATAAGTGTTTTTGAAATATCATGCATCTATTCTATTCTGGTTTATGCATCTGGTATATGAGTTTATGTCTTTAAATAATTATGATTGCATGCACTGGGTTTTATTGTTAAATGTTTGCTTAGAGACTGTAACAAGAAGATCATATCTATAACAATTTCATTAATAAGAAGAGTGCACCTACGCAGATCTACGCGAAAGCTCGATAATAGTACAGAGTGGCATGAGGCCGTATAACAGTTTGCGACCTCTCCAGACCACATCAAGACATCCCAAGGTTGCAAAAACCTGGTTCCAGCACCCTCCCCTACTACCTCGGGTGAGACCTCAGTTTGTGCTCCACGGGTTGTTGCCAAAAGGGCCAGTAGGTGTGGGATTTGTTTGGCTAATAACTCATCCGAACCTAGGTCAGGCCCAATAAGCCAACAAATGGTTCCATTGTTGGGACTGGGATCTGCCTAAGGGATGTCTAATGTTAGAACGTTGGAACCCTACAAAGAAAGAGCTTGAAGATTTGGTTGGATCAGAAGCTTCGCGAGTTCTTGGTACAACAAAATAGAAATCCGCGGATATTTGAGGAAAGGTGGTTGGATTGTTACATATACATAGAAATCCATGAGATCTTCTTCGCATCTTTCTCGACAACACTGTATGAGTGGATCGCGAGGTTAGCTGACAGTCAGGGAAGGTGCAGACTGGATTAGCCCATCATGTGGACTCCAGAGTTGGTGCATATGCTAGAAGCATCTGAAGATAAAATCGCACGGGTAGTAGATCACTGGTTGGATCGAATAATAGGAGGCTTTATAACCGAGTTCACAATAAACACAATTATGAGTTACAACAAGGCAAAAAGGCGCTTTCTCGAAGGACCACGGGGTAATTACATCAAATCATTGAATACTTGGATTAAAATGTTGTTATGCGAAAAACAAGTTATGCACATCCATTGATGTCTGGGGTAAAAACAAGCGGATGAGGCTATTAAGGGACCGAAGGATTAGAAAATAGTCCTCTAATTTCACTCTCGCGAGAAAGCGAGGAGGAGCTCGTAGGGTTCTCTCCGAGAAGCACAGTCTGATTGATAAAGGAGTGCATTCAACTAATACCACAACTTTCCACACCATCACCTACTTCACCTACATCCAACCCATCTTCATCTACCCCACCTCTGCCATCATCAAAGGTTGGGATGGCAAGTGCAGTAAAGTTGCCGGTATTTAGAGGCGTAGGAAATGAGGAACTAGATCAGTTTTGGTTCATGGTAAAGGCTATATGGGAAGCCCATGGCGTAATGGATGATAACCTCAAAAAGGTTACTCTAATTAGTGCGCTGGTGGACCGCTCGTTGACATGGTATATAAAGTACTCTAGCGATCACCCGAATGTGGGAATAGCGACGATTCAGGATGCGTTAAACAAAGAATTTAGCCGACCAAAATCGGAAACGCAGTCGATCATTGGGTTCAAGGAGATTTTGATGATTCCTGGTGAAACCCCGTGGGATCTGGATCAAAGATTGAAAAGTACAATCCGTGAGGCTAACATGACATTGATGGACGTGCAACATTGCGCGTGGTTTGTGGCATGTTTGACACCACATCTAAGGATAACGCTATCACAGCAAAATATCTCAACCCAAGCTGAAGCATTGGAGACAGTGATGAGGTTGCATGAAACTCCAATATAGGATCCGAGGTTGGGAGTTTAGCAAATCCATGCGCAACTACAAAACCTGTGCTTATAAATGCAAAGTTTGAAGAAAGAAAGGGTGCCCCGACCGGAGGTGCGTACAAACGTAGGATGCATCAAATGCAAAGGTCAAGGTCACAACAAGGACCACTGCCCTATATTCGTGAACTATCTGGCGGAAGGGGGGCTGATGCCATTAAGGCTAGAGGTACAAGTAGGGCCAAGTGCAGCGCCTACCCTCTGGTGCGCGATTTTTCAAGTGGGAGGAAAGCATGCGATAGACAACTGCCACCTATTGCAGAAGTATACCCAGACTCTACAGCAGCTGTATTGCAACTTCTGTAGGTCAGTGGGTCACGACGAGTGAACTTGTCAAAGCTATGAGCTAATGATGGAGAGGACCCCAGCCTATTGAATGCAGACTGAGGCGTGGGGTTTCAGCCCAGCCGCAGGGCCACGCGAGGGATTCCAAGGATGCAGATGAGGAAGAGGAATGGGGCCTGGGTGAGGGCATGAATAGCTGATCTGTTATAACTGTAGAGGGCTGGGGCACTACGCTCATGACTGTACTAACCCTATGAGAATATCTTGTCCATACTGTGATCAGTTTCACAATGAAATGGTAGACTGTCCAATGCTAATTGCCCAGATGTGCGAAAAGGGGGTATTGTAGCCCACTCCAACTCAAAATGTCCAAATGATGAGGTCAAAACCATGCAAAGAGGACCCCGGCATAAACATGGTACTAAGGAGAGGCGAAAATATAGGGGGAGATGCGCGGAAACATCCTAGAGAAGATGGGAAGGGTCGTGATGCTCCTACAAGGAAACTTGACATTGAGATGGAACAGGTGAAGGAGATATCTAAGGAAGCTCAAAAGAGCTTCATGGAAGTCTCTACTCTAGGTAGTAGGGATCCAATTGGGCCAAGAATGGATCCCTCTATGCTTACCACCTTTTCAGAGACATGTATGAAGTTGCTATGCAACAATAGAGGAGTTAAAGGACTGTAAGAGCTGATCACTAGGTGTGCAGGGTCAAGAGAGCCGTGCGTAGTCCAAAAATTAGGAAAACATTCTCTATGCATCGGGCGGGAGATGTGAATGATGGTGCAAATCGGCGAGTACGAGATGGACCAGGTCATTATAGATTTAGGGTCGGATGCGAATGTGTTGCCTAAGCAAACGTGCGAACACATGGGTAGGCCCACACTACAGTGGTCTCCTATTCAACTATGGATGGCCAACTAGCAAACGATCTTACCGATGGGATGACTGCAAGGGATGACAATGGACATTGAAGGCGTAAGTATGTAGAATGACTTTGAGGTAATAGAAATTTTTGATGATAGTAATCCATACCATGCATTGCTAGGAATAGATTGGGCCACGGACATGAATGGGGTCATCAAATTAAAAAGACGAAAAATGACATTTGAGAAAATTCACTCCAGGTAATAGTTCCACTGGACCCAGCTGAAGGAGCGCGCTACACTGAATCGGTGTGTGACGAGGAAAATGATGATGAACTAGACTGCATCTATCAGATAACAACGCAAAACCAAGATCGGGTGAACCCCTCAGTGGATGGAAGATTCTCATGGGAGCACGATAGTTCCTGCACATCAGATTCAGATGAGGAGATTGAACGATGGTAGAACTGATTGCATGAAGTCACAACACTCAACTATAATATGATGATTAGATCATTGGAATGCGTAACCACCGAAGTAAGGAAACAACCAATGGACGATGGCGCAACAAATGAGGAGGAGTTCATCAACCATGGCACTTCAATCATAGAGCAGAAGTGGCATGGTGCAACAGAAGAAGCGTTGTGCACAACAGTATGGCACACACATAGGAAGATGAGGTGGAGTGAGCCTAGAGGTAGAAGGCGGTTGTGGGTACGGATTGGAGGACTTCCGCAGTGAACATGGCAGCCACGATATAGCAGTTCGGGCACGCATCTACAACGGAGGGCATGACTATATGCTATGCAACCATCAACCCAATGGAAAATGTGCATAACAAGGGTTCACGGGGCCAATAAAACCATAACCCCAGTAGGGTGTGCACAGAGAAATCTACCTATGCATAAACACGCTGAAACTAGGGAACCAAAGAGAATTTCCCTAGCCACTGCCCTTGTAGTTCGACTTGAACAAGAATACCTGGACGAAGGGATATGGTAGTTGCGGGAAGCCATTCAGCATGGCAACATGAGAGTTCGTGAACTAGAGGAAGCGGGGGCCAAGCTAAGGAGGAAAAGTGCAAGGCTGGATGAGGAAATTGACAAAATAAAAATAGGAGTTACACAAACAGGCTACATGAGGGAGCAACTGAGCGGATCAGACCTGGCTGGCTCTCCTATGATACTCGAACAAGCCATCACCCTGTTATCATGGTTGTGATTGCATCCTAGTGAACAAGGGAGCACAAACCGCAATGCACTACTTGACTCAAAGGAACGTGAACGGTGCTTGTAGCTCGGGCTAGCAGGGAAGAGGAAGGCTTGCATGAGGGGTGCAACCACTTGACTATCTGTAGGAGGCCCAGTCTCAGTGCTCCACATAGTTGAAAGAGGGCATGGGACTATAAAGCAGTCTACAAGAAGGTTGCACAATTCGGATGTGGCGCGCTGGACCAGTAAAAAGCATAGACCGCACCTACATACTAGGAACTACACTATCGTAGGGACATAATGGATGATGACCGTTACAGCTACTGTTCATGACAAGATGTCCCATTTAAGACACCAAAGAGTGGGTGGCAGGCCATTAAGACACAAGACTGAATGGATTTTCCACCACAATCACATTAATAAGCCATGAACAAGGACAACAATCGGCTTTGAAATGGAAAGGGTATATAAAGCACAAGTGGCTTGTTACCACAAACCATTTGGCCCCTTGCATAGTAAACTATTCAAGGTTCAAATAGAGCAACATAGGATGGATGAAGGAGTCGTAAGAGAAAGTTTATGGTTTAAAGCCTTGCCGAAGGTAATACAGGAGTCCCTACTCAAATCAATATCCACACCCAAGGATGATACAACCAAAATACCTAAATCACGTAGGACGTCAAGGACCAAGAAGAACCCCTAAGTAGCAGGACCGGTCTGGACGTCTCCGTAAAATCTGTGATTCGATAAATTGTCGATGGAGGAAAAAGGCAAAACCATTACGATTGACAACAATGAAGAGGACGAAGATCCTTCGGCCTATGTCGAAGAAATAGAACCAGACGAAGAGAGAGAAGAAGATATCTAGCTAGTAAGATGGCCCAAGTATGTTTCTCCAAGAAAAGGGAAGGCCAAGGTCCCTACAGATCTAGATGTCGTTGAAAACATACTCATCACCCCGTCTCTCCCTAAAGGGATTTCGCTCGAAGGAATGGCGACTGGCCGCATCTCAACTATGAAATTTGAATACTCGGACCTTGAAGATATCGATAAGTTTCCCATTTGGAAACTAGCGAACTGATGGAGCAAAGCGCGGAGGGCACTATTACGACACTTTAGCCAAAGAAGTGGCTATGAAAGGTGGAGGAAGTTGGGTTACTCTGTCTCCTATCCATTCCACATTTTCACCGGCCCCACATTACAATATTGGTCATCCGACAATTGCTCTGTTTGGTCCATGATGGATACTTATGGATAGACAAACCTGTCCCCATTACGATGGAACTTATTCACAAGATCTCGCAGCTTCCCTGTGAAGGAAGGTACCCTATGGAAATAGTTGATATGAGTGGCGATTTGACGATGACGAAAACCTTGAAAAAGAAATACAAATTGGAGAAAAAGTAGCAAGGGTATGCTATCGATAATATTTCGGACAAAGGGGTCCATGTTGCTACCCAATTGCTGGCAAGAAAACTGATGCGGAAATGCCACGACAATGAGGTACCAGCAATAGTCATCATGATAGCTGAGCAATGTACAAAAGGGGAATGGTTTAATTAGGCATAGTTCCTCTGTGACGAATTCCTGACCAACTATACGGAGGCCCAAGAGGAGGATAAGACCTTCCACTATGCGTGGTTGCTGTTATCTGTCATGTTGGTTATAAGTGAATTACCCGAAGATAGTTAGTTTCCTTCCCTGTACCAGGATTGGCCAGAAGCTGCCAAATACGCACCGCTTTGGGCAACGAGGGACACCGCAAGAATCAGAGACTTCAAGATTTTCTCGATACTAATGGAAACAAACATCCGACAGTGGATCAACCAGCAACCCCGTCTATCCACCGAGATATATGACAGTGTGAAGAACGTAGCCAATTTTAAGGTAGACATGCACCATGTATACATCCGAGCACACAAGGACCTAGATCAGATGTGGTCCACACTTCCTTTCATTACCATTGATGAGGCTATCTTTGTGGTATTGGATACTTGGCCACCAGAGTGGTGCGGACCAGATGCGGTGGGGCATGATGAAACCACTATCCAAAGATAGAAGGCTGAAGCTAAGCGCATAGTACAACAAAAGTAGAACGAACAACACGCTGCAGAAGTACGGGCGGCCCGGGAGGCAGCACAGGCTTCTACAAGTAAGGCGACAACAGGAGGGGCTCCGATGACAAAGGACGAAAGTGGTTTGAAGGTGACCACAGAGCCGGCCATGGATATAGGGATGGAAGAACGATGCCAACCACCACGGGTTCACCCTTAAAATGACTGCGGCTGACATAATGGACGAAGCTACGAAGAAGGCCAAGGTTTCTAAATGGGACAACAAACTTATCACATTGATCGAGGGTGACCTAGGTGACATAGGGGATACAGTTCACAAAGTCCTCGGGGAAGAAATTGAAAAGGCCATGCTAGAGAAACAGATCGTGTTGGGGGCGCTCCGCGCACAACTGAAGGAACTTGAGGCATGGGCCTCACAGCCAAGAACCATCACTACTCGTGGAGTTATGAATATGTTAGCCACTAAGCAAGTGCTACAGGCCAAAATGGCTAATAGTATCGCGCTCCTAGTAGGAGCATTGAAAATAGAAAATGCAGCGGAAAGAGCTGTGGTGGGTTGGCTTATGGGGCTTGGATTAAATTTGGTTGCCCTCCTGCGCGAAAGCTTGTACCAGCTCCAGGACAACATAATGATGGAGTTGCATGCCAAGGAAGGATGTGCGGTACAAGTACTCAGTGAGTAGTGAATTAATATAGAACAATTGAGCCTCCAACGGGACGAAGCGGTAGCACAAAATCAATAATTGGAGCAAATTGTAGGGGAGGCATGTTCTCGTGCCCCTGAGCTAGATATTTCAACCAAGTTACCTGTTGACATATGAATCCACAAGTTGGCTAGTGGGTTTCATGAAGCAAAGGAGGAGACTGCAAGGATTCAACTTTCCCTTAGCTTGCAGATCATAGAGCTAAAACTGAAATCATAGCCCTCTACACCACCAGAGGTCACAGAGCAGCGGAAAGGCATCATTCAATCTGGGTGGGAAACAATAGCATGTGCTATGCATGAGTGCTCCAACTTGTTGGATCAATCACTTATTATGCTCACATCACTACAAGAGGATCCAACCTTATAGCGGTTGGAAATAGAGGCAAGGGAGCTACAACAAGCTTATGATATTGTTAGGGGGACTACATAGACAGATGCTATTATGCAGTGCTTGGCCAAAATGAGGGAGGCTCAGGCTCTTAAGATACAGGCTGATGTCATTTGACAGAAGGAATCAGTGATTAAAGAATGTATCCAACCTTGGCTGGATGAGGCATTCGTGGTTTCCACCAACATCAAGTGAACCATTGAACACATGCAAGCAGTATATCAACCTGGACAAGAAACTGATACTGATGCATCAATGGCTTGTATAGAATAGGTACAATAGGTGGCGGAAGAGTTTGTTGCAAGTGTAAGCGAAGTGCAGAAGTTGCTGCATGACCTCTGCATGAAGATTGTTGCACCAGCTGAGTGACTCGTGACAAGTCACGATGATTGTAATGGGGGCCTGTCGGGTAGCAGAAGCCCCACGTAACAGTTTTGGGGCTCAAAGCCCACAATTTTGGGTAAAAGTATTATAAAGACTCTGTGAAGTGCACGGAGCGTGAATTGTAATGAGTCAAGTTAAAGGGTTGTCTACCCTTAAGTAATGTAAGAAAAAAGAAAGTGAGTTGGCCTACCCATGGCCTGCGGACCATGGAAATGTATAAATAGAGCAAGGCTCTATGACTAGAGGTCAGTTTTTGTTTTGGATATTGAATGTAATGGGTTTATGAAGATAATATTCTCTTAGCATCTGTAAGTCTGAGTCGAGGGTGTGGGTAGATAGATAGAGGCTCTGCAACTGTGTGTGCAGAGGCTTGGTAGAGTCGACAACTATGTGCGCGGACCCCTCCAGCTAAGTGTGCAGGGTAGATCTGGTTGTATTGATAGAAGATATTAATAAAGATAAGTGTTTCTAAAATATTGTGCATCTATTGTATTTTGGTTTATGCATCTGGTATATGAGTTTATGTGTTTAACGAATTATGATTGCGTACACTGGGTTTTATTGTTAAATTTTTTCTTAGAGACTATAACAAGAAGATCAGATCTGTAAGAATTTCATTAATTAGAAGAGTGCACCTACGTGGATCTACGTGAAAGCTCGATAACAGTACAGAGTGATGCGAGGCCGCATGATGGTTTGCGACCCCTCTAGACCACATCAAGACATCCTAAGGGTGTGGAAACCTGGTTCCAACACCCTCCCCTTCTATCTCGAGTGAGACCTCAGTCCGTACTCCACAGGCTGTTGCCGAAAGGGTTGGTAGCTGTAGGATTTGTTTGGCTAATAACTCTTCCGAACCTGGGTCAAGTCCCAATAAGCTAACACAAACAAATGCTGAAAAACATGAGGTGTCATTCCATGGCTTGCACTCATTTTTTTGCTCTGCATCCTCAATATCACCAAGCATGTTATGTGTTTTCCCACTCCTAGTCTGGCCATATGCAAACATATCTGTGTTTTGTCCTCCCATGTATTTCTCAACCATGGGAAATTTATCTACTTTGAAATTGTTTTCCTAAGATATATTTTCCCTAGCTACAAGGTCAGATCTAGAATAAGACCTTGGGTGCCCAGTCATGTAATAGTGTGGCCATTGTCCTTTCTAACACATCTAGAATAAATTGAGAAGAAACTTCAGTGCTAATAAGAGGTTGAATATGAATAATACCCTGAACATTATGGTCGTCCCAGAAATATGGATCCTCTTGAAGCTCAAAATGATGTCGCACAAAATTTTTCTTTGAGTCTAATTCCAAACCTTTTAAATGAGAAACATTTTGGGTTTCTATAAAAGGCACCATCGGGATATTCCAAGTGCTTGAATTGACACACTAGTTGGTTTTTAGAGATCTAGTTACACCATTTGTGTTACAACTAGAGATGTTTTCCAGATTTCCAGCTCTAGAGGGTCAAACAAAAGGCTCAAATCTTAATTTTTTTCCTTTGCACTGATATTTCACCAAGCCTGTAGAAGTAAATAGGTCAAAATCCACAACTATGGTAGTTGAAAATTGAGTTCTTGATTCATGCCATCCAAAACTTGTTTTTCCTATTTAAAAATCTAATTGAGATATTGTGTAGATCGTTCTCAAATGTGCCAAAATTAGATTCTTTGCAAGTATTTTTAGAAAACTGATTTGAAACTTGGGCTTGTCCTGATGCAAAAATCTTTTCCCGAAAACTTATTTTGGGAGTACATGGATCTTGCTCTGCATTTGTACTGGCTGGAAAAATTGTGGTTAGATATTCAAATGGGGCATAATGGAAGTCGTAGAGTAGACAAAGAGTGATCCTTGGCATTGAATTCTTGGAAAGGATTAACATCAGCATTGTTATTTTTATTATTGCACTCTGGAAATATTTTTTCATTGAGTTCCTTAGTGGTATATGCAAAGGAGAAGAAGCTTTCCTCATTTTGATTAATTAATCGAGAAGTAAAACAAGATTTGCCTTGAAGTGATATCAACAAAACCCTAGGAGGTGGTTCAACCCACTTCCACTGACATAGTTTTAAAACCTCTCCCCTCTTGTAAATATTGATTTTGCAATGGTTAGAGTATCCAAAATACCATATGTTCATCTCTTCTGACATATTCAAACCCTATAGTTCGATGCTCAAATAAATTTTGCAACAATTAGAGTATCCAAACTACCCTATGTTCGTCTCTTTTGATAGATTCAAACCTTATAATTTTATGCTCAAATAGGACTATACAAGTCTGATTATTCCTATTTTAAGTAAAAAGTGGTTGGACTCGCATTCTTCAAACCCGTATAACTTGATCCCAAAGAGATTCACTTCAAAATATTCTTTTACCAGAGTTAATTACAGAATAATCATAGTAGAAGATGAGAAAATATCAATCCCTTGAATTTCCTCAAAATTTAGGACTTCTAAAAAGAAGAAAAAAACCAAAAACAAAACTTGTAGAGTTTAAGTTCAATAGAATGAAGCTTCAATGCTTCGAATCCTCTAATTTTATCTCGAATGAGCTAAATATCGTCATCTTCTTGTGATTTTCCACATGATATGGTTTCAATATTATATTTTTGGCCAATATTGTAACTCTTCCTCTGTTTCCTTGCCTTGATATCATATTCTTGCCAATGCTCTACCTTTTCCTCTATTTCCCTGCTCTAACATGATATATCATGGAATGTGATTATATATATTTAAAATATTGATCAATACCCAAATAATAAATTATGAAATGTAATGTTAGAATGGGAAGGAAATATAGTTTTATATTTTTTAATAATTTTAATAAATTTTTATTATATAAATTTTAAATTTTGAAAATATAAATGCAATACACATATATAAGATATAGATGTTGGTAAATTTTAAGGACAATGAATCTGAAATTGTTTTAAAAAAAAATTGCACTTATTTCTATAATGTTTATTTGATTGGAAAGTAATAAAAAAATTATTATAAAAATAAAGAATTTTTAACAAGCAATAATACAGTATTAAATAAAATTGATAATACATATCGTAATATAATTTTTAAAATTTATATTAGTAACCTCACATTTTAAAAACAATGTTATGACGTATAACCTATATTTTAAAATAGGTTACAAAAGATGTGGACATATTATTAGGTTACTCCATGACTTTCTTAATATGTATATCCATTGTCTTATAATAAATAGATATTAAAAATAATAATAAATGATTTTTAAACCGGTTGGGTTTGTTAAATGATAATAATGATTTTGATTTTGTATTATTAAGATGATACGACAATAAAGACATTTTTAAAAGTAATGTTATGAAAGATAACCTATATTTTTGAAAACATTGTTATAAAATATATGGACATATTATTGGTTTACTCATTACTCTCTTTTATATATATCATTTTTTTTTATATAAATAGATATTTAATAAAAATACTATTATAATGTAATGTGTTTTTAATCATTTGTAACATGACATAATGATTGTGCTTGTTTAATTAATAATGAAGATGATAATATGGTGTATTTTTAGATGATAAAATGTTGTTTGATAAATAATATAATGATTTTTTATAACATGTTGGGTTTGTTAAATGATAATAATGAATTTTATTTTGTATGGATTAGATTATATGACAATAAGGAACCTCTCTATAAACTAGGTCATCGGGGACTTGAACCTTGGATCTCTCATTTTTCACAAATTTCACATTGCTTCAATCATGAATTGAGTTGCGCCCTAAGACATGATAATATGTTTTTTTAATTAAATAATATTATTGTATTTTTGGTTATTAGATTATATGAATTGTGTTTGTTAGATGATATTATGATGATAATGATGATTTCTTTTGCATGTTAAATGGAATCAATATGTTGCTTAAAGCATATGGTGTTGATATTTATATGTTCTTAATTGTAGTATTTTTCATATATGTGTGTGTGTGTGTGTGTGTGTGTGTGATGATATATTTTTGTTTGTTACATGAGATGATAATGACAATTGAAAATTATTTTGGTTTTAGTTGGAGTGGGGTGGAAGGATTATAGAGGAGGAGAGAAGGAGGGAGAGAGAGAGAGATAGGGGAGAGAGGGATGTCAGGGGTTGAGAGAAGGGGGGGGCGGGGTGGGGGGAGGAAGGGATAGAGGAAGAGAGAGGGGTGGCAAGAAGAGAGAGGAGGGTAAAAGAAGAGATGGAGAGAGGAGGGGGGATGGAAAGGAGATTGGGAGAAAAAGGAGAGGAGTGAAGTGAGGGTAAAAGAAAGGTAAAGTGGGGTGGGGAGGATATTGGGGAAAGGAGAGAAAGGAGAGGAATGAAGAGGGTGAGAGTGGGGAAGAGAGGGGAAGTGGGAGAGAGAGCAGAAGAGGGAGAGGGAGAAGGGTGAGGAGCAATGTGCATAGATAAAGTGAGAAGAGGGGAGTTTAAAAGAGGGAAAAGAAAAGGGGAAGAGAGAGAGAGAGAGAGGAGAAGTGATCAGGGGATGGATAAAGAGAATTGAGAGGGGAGGGAGGTAGAGAGCCCCGGGGGGAGGGGGACAGGGTTTTTAGTTAAGGAGGGATTAGGGGAGGGGCAGAAGGTAGAGAGTAAGAGGAGAGAAAGAGACAAAGACAAAAAATAGATAGATGCAAAGAGATGGAAAAATAGATGGTGGGAGGGGGAGAGGGAGAGAGAGATAGTAATGGGAGAGAAAGGGGGGCAGGGAGTGAGAGATAGAGATATTAGAAAGAGGGGGTAGGGATAGAGATAGTGGGGGGGAGAGAAAGTGGAGAGAGAAAGAGAGAAAGGGAGAGGAGAGAGAGCGAGAGTGAGAGAGGGGTAGAGGGGGAGGGATACTCGTTATTCACAACAAGTATATTCCCTTTATCGACTTGTGAAATATAATATTGATTTGTTCTATATATTCCTTTATATGTTATCGTAACTAGTCTTGACCAAATAGATCCACTCATTCACCCTTATCATAAAAGAATACTTGAGCTTAACTTGACAGAGAACTCAAATTTTTAATTACTTCCATGAAAGTATCCGTGTTTATGAGATAGATAGGCCAGAGTCACATCATCTACAAATCAACATCAAAGAAAGCTTTCAAATTGAACAAAGAATAATCCATGTTAGAGGATTGAAGAAGGGAGGGTAATAATTGAAGGTTGAGTGTAACTTCTAGTGGATTATTCTCTATGTGAATCCCATTTGTCATTAGAATTTGCTAGAGTTCTCATTTTTATATGTTGTTGGAGTGTGACTGCACATTCAATACTTGTTATAACTTTTTCATTAGTTTATATGTGAACTAGGAAAATTACAACATAAAGTACAATACTTAATCAAGCACACATGCTTATGAATATGACACAATTGTTTGACATAACAACTTGGATGTCATGAAAACTTTTTTTCCCGATAAATATAAGAAAATATTTATCTTATTGAGAATTTAAAAATGAGCACATCACATATTTGTAGATACTAGACAATCTTTCATCTAGTTTAGTGTTCATATACCATAGTATATATATACAACATTTTCCAAAAAAAATAGAAAATTTCTCTTGTCTATTACTTTTTATTTGTAAATACTACAAAAAGAAAGGTCGTTACTTATAAATAAGGCTATTTATTCATGTCCATCATTCACCATGAATGCATGTGTATAACAAGATTCTTAGATATGCATTGCAATAACACACAATGAGGTTTCTCTCTTTATTCCTCTCCAAAGACCCAAATAGGCTGTAATAAGTTCCCATTGAGTGAATGGTTAATTGAGTGATGGGGGTATAATAAATGATTTATATGGATTTGATATTTGGGGCCCCAACCTTGGTTGTAGATACTGGTCTTGCATCTAGAGGGTCTATACTTGTGCATGAACACCTTATTTGGTGCAAATGTATTTTTAAACATTTATCTATTGATTTTCCATCTTATGTTATTTTATATACATGCACATAATCAATCTTCCTAAAACATGGTTGATATTTGTGTGCCTTAGACCATTAAATGCCAAAAATCATATTGAGATGTTCTTTAATGTGGGTTGAGTAATTGAATTGTGGGATAAATAATATGCATCTACAATGTATATCAAAAGAATGAAGGTGCATTGTAGCATGCATGTGGGGTCATAAAAGAGGCATGATGTCACTATACTAGGGATATAAATATAAATGGGTATAAAAAATATTAATGAAAAATGGATACCTACAATATCTAGTGAAAGTAGGGGTTTTTTAAATTGGGAAGGTGTATTGCGTTTGTATTGGTGGGGGGTTAAATAAAGTGATTTTTAGAGGTATTTTCCAATATGTAGTTAAATTAAGGGTATTGTTTAGTATGACATGAATGCACATGCTATGTCAGAGTAATTGAGTGAAGCCCATGTAGCCTAACCCCAAGGGCATTGAGGAGATTTGACACCGTGACCTCCTGATAAACAATGTACATGGCAATAGGAATTGACCAACTAAGTTATATATTGGGGCTTATATATATATATAATATACATATATTATATATATATATATATATCTATAGATAGATAGATAGATAGATAGATAGATATATAGATATATTAGCTTAGGGAAACTTGAAATAAAGCTAATCACAACATTTGGTAGCGATCTCTATGCAACTGAGATTATTTCAGGAGGTAATTGTTCCATATTCTCATCATTGAAATAAAGAGGGTTATATATATCTATCTATCTATTATATATATCTATATATATATATAGTCTTAGGGAAACTCGAAGTAAAGCTAATCACAACATTTTGGTAATGATCTCTATGTAACTGAGATTATTTGAGGAGGTAATTTTTTTTCATAATCTCCATCATTTGAATAAAGAGGTTGATGCTTTAGACAACAAAGGAGAAAGGTTGGATCAAGGAGTGATGGAGTTGGATGATACCCAAATATTTGTATTTTGTTTCCATTATTTGTAGTCAAAATAGAGAGGAAATGTAAACGCATGTTGGTCACCAAACAGGTGATCCAAGCCATCGAAAAACTAGTCATATTTCAAATTATCATCCTCATATTTGTCTCGTATCCAATCCCTTTTCAAGGTAGATTGGATCGTAAGCAAGAGTTAATTGGCCAAAGTGTATTGGATTAGTTAGGACTTTATGGCAGTTTCTTGAGATTCTTACATGTTTTCTATATAAGAGGAATCTGGCAATCGATTGACCCTAGTAGAGAGCAAGAGGGAAAATGCCAAATAAATAAGCCGAGAGTCTTGAGAAGGAACCCAAGCCACAAACATTTTGAATTTAATATGACTACATTTTGCAATGAATGTGTATTAATGAATGAAGATGGAATGGATCACAATCACAAAACCATGGAATGGGTTTCCCAGGCATTGATTAATCATAGTTGGAGATTTAATTTCATAAGAGGACCTTCATCTATATATTCATCTCCTAAAGTTGTATACCTAATGCTCTCTCCATACAATTTTGACGAAGACCTACTTATTGTAATCAATATACTAGAGGTGAATTTCCACAGACTGGGCTAAATGGCACCTTGAGATCTACATGCCCTCAAGCAAGCCTAGGATAGGATGATCCAATTAACCGATAAGCTATTAGAACTAATTGCTTTCTTGTTGGATCTCACAAATCAATGAAGTGATTTAGCAGCTAAGCAACGGATGTTGCAGTTGGTGCTTCTGGAAAATAAATTTGAATTGCTCCAAATGAAATTCAAAAATCTCTATGCTTTCATGGAGGCAAAGTCAATAGTCTTAAATATCATAATTAGTAGATTGGAATTTTTGTTCAATCAGGGACTAAAGAGTATTCAATTGGATATGGAGACATATGTTGTTCAATCTAGAAAAAGGAGTCGAGGCACTATTGTTCAAACCTTGGAGGTACCTAAAAAAGATGCAAATTTGATCTAGAAGTTGGGCCATTTGGTTCAAATATCTCAGTTAGAATTAGTTAATGTATTGCAAGTATGTTTTGTTGTTTGGTGTATTTTTTAGAATTGACAGTAGATATCAGTGTCAATATGTATTTATAAGGTATGATATTTTTAGTGAAGTTGTGTTTTGGAGAGAAATGTTGAGAGAAATTACAGAGAGGTCTAAAAATGTAAAGGTATTGGCTATAAACACACCCCCTTACCCTTCAGGGTGTATTTACTATGCTAACCCAAATTCCCTAGTATAGTTAGAGAAATGGGTTATTTTTTTTTTTTTTTTAACATATTCCAAGCCTCCCAAACTCAATTTGGATGTCATCATCGTACTTGTCTCAGCGAGATGTTTATGGTGACACAATTTTTTTCCAATTTGGACTCCAAGATTACAAGTTATGACCCTCTAAGTTCTTATTAATTTAAATGTGTCACCTCTCTTTTCTAGCCACTTGGTCCCCACATGGTTCCCACGTGGCATGTCACTACTCTTCCATGTGGTGAAGCCTCTAGGGAATCTAATGGAACTTGGCCATGTGGCGCACCTCGATGCTCCGAACTTTGTATTACTCCTTTACATACAAATATAAACACACATCATTAGGGGAATTTTGAGGTCAAAATGGGCCTCATAAGGAAATTATAAAATAATAGTGGAAATAATAAAATAAGCTTATACTACATCATCGAATTTTAGAGTGAAAAGAGCAAAAAACTACTTTTTCAACTCGGATTTTCTACATATCTCCCTATTGGTTTACTTAGATTTCGAGCGAGAACACTCAATGGATATAGAATTTTCTTCCTCATTAAACAATTACCCATGTTGCACACTTTCGATGAACCCTATTACACGAAAAATGAGAAGTACGCAAAAAATGTGATTGCAATCAAGGTTTTCATGTATTTCTAATTTTTCTTATAACAAGGTCCATCAAAATTATGCAACATGGGTACTTCTTGTATGAGGAATTAAATTTTGTATCCAACGAGATTCTTGCTCGAAATTTGAGTAAAACCTTGGGGAAATAAGTTGAAAATACAAGTTGAAAAAGTAGTTTTATTACTTTATTTTTTTTTTTATCTTTCTACTTTTTAACCCAAAAAATGGTGAATAATCCTCCATGGTTGACATCATCATCTTAAATGCTATTGTTTCTTATAAAGTTTATTATGGCTGTACAATTTTCTTAGGAGACCCATTTTAGACCTCAAAATTTCTCTAATCAGTGTATATGTATATGTATATGTATATGTATGTATGTATGTATGTATGTATGTACGTATGTATGTATGTATGTGCTTCTGACATCCAACATATGACAACCCTCAACTATCATTAATTAATGTCCAAGATTTAACATACCACCCTGTCCCTTGGTTACGTTAGGATTTCGCTATCACGATTATTCTTTGAGGTTCTGAGTTGATCATCCAATGGCCCACATGCAATTAATTTATCCAAGGAATTATACCAAATAGTGCCACCCCTTCCCCTCCCCTTGCTAATGTCAGTGGGGCGAGGGTATCCCATTGTTTTGGGTTTCATGCATAAATTCAAGCGGGGATACATTGGTTCATCACTTCCCGATTCATTCGATGGCTTGGGTACAATAGTGCAACCCCTCACTTCACTGACGTCATAGAGGGGGGTCTAGCTATCTTAGTTCCACATCATGGTTTCAAGGTTGCGATCTGACAACTCCCCATGGGTTAACCCATTCAATGGTCTGCATTTAGTAGTGCACCCCCTCCCTTCACTAGCATCATGAGGGGGGTATTTTCTCACTATTAATCATGTTCATCAATTCCATAAATCAATCCCCATTGTCTGATTGAACCTAACTTCCACCCTCGGTCACATAATGTGCTTATATGGATCCACATCCTCACCCTCAAGGCTAAGGCCCCTGAATCTTTTCATGCACCTACACATAATGAGCCCCGACCTATCGATACACAACCTCAACACTGGTACTACTTAACATATATATATCTATATCTATATCTATCTATCTATCATATATCTATATCTATAATATATATATATAATATATATATATATATATATATATATATATATATATATATATATAATATATATATATATATAATATATAGGCTTGTGTATGTTGATACAGCTATGCACGGCCCTAAACCATCTAGCACAAGCCTATGGGCCAATTTAATATCACAAGGTCATTTCAAATTGCAATGTTTATCCTTTACACCATTAACATAACAAATTGAATTTACACATAGTCATGGCTAAGAAGTTTATGCATTAAGCATAGAATATGAGAAGCTCAACTCAAGAATGTTCACACACACACACATATATTTCTATAATTTAAATGTATTCTCCTTATCACATACAACTACTGGTATGAAAATTTCAATGCATTTGTATGTTTATTTCATTGAGATTTATACACCTCATTATACTAACCGTACTAATGAATTTACTAATTCTAGAGGAATGACACAAAATTTCCTTTACAAACCCTCTATGTATTTGAGTTTCCATTGCTTAGATCAATAATTAATTTCCATATTAATCAATTCAAATTGGGCTTTTACACCTTCCCCAATTGTTACTCACAATGATTGCATAACTTTCTTTAATTTGTACACTCACACACACACATATCTTCCCCCATGATTAATATTAGTGTAGAACCACAACCACAAGGGATCACTTATCGGGGTCCCATTCTTTTAATCATAGGAGAACTATGCACCATTCATGCAATCAACACAACAATTAAGTTAATAGTTTAAACATGCATTTCATGGCACATGTTACATGTGCATAAATGTTTCTTGAATTAGAACTGAAGTTGGGCAAGTGAGTATGGGACAACAACTTTCGACGCAACCATAGACAAGCTACAACCAGTCCTCACTTGCAGTTGTCACCTCCCAACCAGATTCTAAATACCGAGGGGACTTTTTCTCAAGCTTTTAAACTCCAACTTCCAGTTGAAACAAGTATCCAAAGGTTCTCCCACCTCCACACACCCACTATGTAGGTAGCCACAAAAAACATAGGGAATCCAAAGGCTAATTGCCTCCACCCTTCACATGTTCAACAACCAATAAATTCTAGTGAGTTAAGAGATTTATTCTCCATGCTATAATGTCAAGGGAGTCCATAGATTCATATCTCTTCCCTTCAAGCTTCACGAAAATGGTTCCACCCACCTTGGGAATCCATAACCCTTTATAAAAAAATCCACAACAAGGAAGGCTTTCAGAAATCCTCCTTTCAGGAATCCAAGAAGCAATTCCTCCACCTAGCCACCAGGAAACTCTGGAGAAAACCATTTCCAACCTTTAGTGAATAGGGAATTGAGAGGCCATTGTTCTTCACCTGAGAGAAATTTCTTCCTGCCTTCTTGGCAACCAAAACTCATATCTTGGTTACTTCTCCTTTGTTGTGAGGTTTCAATATTATTTCTCTACTATCCTCTCACTTGTTAATTCACAAGTTGTGCCTAAAATTTCCCATCCAACACCAGACTCTAGGAAACATTCTCCTCTGTCTCCCACGTCCAATTTGTTTCAATCCTCTCATTTTTTCGTGTTCCCCCTTCTATCCATTTTCCTCCTAGTTGACTTCCAATGTCTCCCCAATTGCCCACACAATCCATCCTTCACAAAATTTCCCGTCCTTTCTACCTTGTGAATTTTTCCAAAGAAAGCATGGCTCCTCATCCTTCTTCTTCAGCTCAATTATTTTAGAAAACTAGTCCATTTAAGGCAAACGAATTAGCCTTCAATGGTTGTCATAAAACAGTTCAAATTTCCTATTGTAAGGAAACCTTAAAGTATCTCAAGCAAGTAAATCTCATCAACTTTGGAATTTATGTCACAGGGGAATTTTCCCAAAGGGGTTGTCACAAACCCCTCCCCCTTGAGGGAACATTGTCCTCAGTGTTCTTTGTCCATATAAAACACAAAATACATACCAAAAAAAAGCATATTGTCTATGGAGCTTTATATACACAACTCTATGCAGTATTTAAAAATTATATGTATTTTCATCAACCAACAAACAGAAAAGAATATGATGCCTACATTGAATCATCCATTTCCCAAGTGGCTTCGTCAAGCCCAAAGTTCCCCCATTGCACTTTGTCTTTCTTTGTTTCTCGATTCCAAAGCACGAGGCTCCTCTAGTCTAGGATGCATAGTGACCCTAACTAAAACTCTCCCTATCGTTCCACTTGTAACACAGACGAATAAATCACATGATTAGAGTATTGTACATATATTTTAAGAAAAGAAACATGGAAAACATCATGGACTTTTACTGATGGAGGTAAGTCCATCCTATAAGCCATTTTCCCTAGTCTTTCAAGTATCTCAAAAGGACCACAAAACATGGTGCCAACTTGGCATATGGCCCAATATTCAATGAAATTTTCTTGAATATAACTCTTAAGTAAACATGTTTCCCAACTTGGAAGTCCTTATGCACCCTATGATGATCTGCCTAGCTTTTATGCATGTCTAATGCTACCTTTAAATTCTTCTTGATGATTTGCATTTACTGCTCCATCTCTTTTGGCATATCAGGCTCAATAAGGACCATGTTAATTGGATCACTTCAGTTGGTAGGAGTATTGAAACTCCTTCCATAAAGTGCCTTGAATGGGCTCATCTTTAGAGATTCATGTTACCAATTGTTGTATGCCAACTCTACAAGTGGAAGATATTCTTCCCACTTCATTGGCTAGTGCATCACATACATCCTCAACATGTCTTCGAGATTTTTATGTGTCCTTTCTATTTTACCATCCATTTGTGGATGATAAGTTATACTAAAGGCCAATTATATCCCCAAGTCTACAAATATTCCCTTCCAAAACCTTGAAGTGAACATGGCATCTATATTTGAAATTTTTTTCTTGGGAACTCCATGCAACCTCATAATCTCCTTTAGGAAGACTTGACCCACCTTATTAGCTAATTTGGTGGATTTAACTGCCAACAAATGAGCCAATTTTCTCATCTTATCAATGACCACCATAATTTCATCATGTTGTCTGCAGGTTCTTGGCAAACTGGTAACGAAATCCATAGAGATCACTTTCCACTTCCATTCTAGAATCGAAACAAGTTGCGATAAACCTATTGGGTGTTTACACTTGGTATTCACTTTCTATCACTCCATGCATTTAGAAAAAAAATAAGTTACTTCCCTTTTCAAATTAGGCCAATAATAAAACGTTTTGATGGCCATGAGGGTATTTTGGTATCCTAGGTAGTTGGAATATGAATTATCATGGAGCTCTCTCATTATGAACCTCTTCAAATCATCATTGTTTGGCACATAAATTCTCTTATGTAATATAACAAGAACATAATTTGTGAGATGATATTCCTCATCCTTTCCACCCTCACCATCTTGTTGTATATTTTCCTTTATCTGGTGATATTTCTCATCATGTTGCCTTGCATTTTTTACCTATTCTTCTAGATCCAATCCATAAGATCTTATGGTTGCCATGTGATTTACTTGAATTCTTTTACTGAGTGCATCAACAACCCTATTTTATTTTCACTTGATGAAATTGATTTAAAATTCAAACTCACTAAGTATGGCTAAACATCTAGCTTGTCTCAAATAAACTTAGGTTTATCAAACAAATATTTGAGTCCTGCATGATATATCATAAGTGTGAAAATTCTGCCAATGAGGTAATCCTCCACATTTTCAATGCATGCATGATGGAAGCTAACTCCAAACCATGAGTTACATAATTTTTCTCATGTTCATCTAACTTCCATGAATCATTGCAAACTACTCATCCTTCCTGCATCAAGACTCCATTGAGACCCTCCTTGGAGGCATTTGTACAAACCACAAAATATTTGTTTGGATCTACAATTATTAACATTGGTGACTTAGTTAGCAACTATTTCAATTGTACAAATATTGTTGCACATTCATATGTCCCCTTGAATTTATTTCCTTTCTTCTGCAAGGAAGTGATTGGGTGGCCTATATTGGAGATTTTTTTTATGAACCTTTTGTATTATCTTACCAACCCCATGAATGATCTAATCTCATTCACATTTTTGGGTGTTGTCCACTCCATTATGGCTTTTATCTTTTCCAAATCAACTATTATCCCCTCCTTGGAGATGATGTGTTCCAAATAATGTATTTGTGATTGGAAGAACTCACACTTACTAAGGTTTTCATAAATATTTTGCTCCCTTAGTAGTTGTAGCAATAGAACTAGATGTTTTTCATGTTCTTCTTTAGTCTTTGAATATACCAATATATCATCAATGGAGACAATCACAAATTTTTCCAAGTAAGAACATAACACATTTTTTATTAAACACATGAAGGTGGCAGGGGCATTAGTAAGCCTAAAGGGTACAACCACAAACTCGTAATGTTTGTATCTTGTCTGTAATGTAGTCTTATGGATATATTCATCCTTGATGCATATTTGGTAATAACCTGACCTCAAATTAATCTTGGAGAAAATTGTTGCTCCTCTTAGTTGGTAAAATAAGTCATCAATTTGTGTCAACAAATACTGGTTCTTGATGGTAACCTTATTTAAAATCCTATAATCAATGAAGAGTTTGAGTGTACAATCCTTTTAATTCACAAAAAGAATTGGAGCTCCCCATGGAGAGATAATTGGCCTTATATAGACCTTATCCAACATATCTTTAATTTTTAGTTTTAATTCAACTAATTTAGCGATACTCATCCTATATGGTGCTTGGATGCTGGTGTTTCTCCAGGCATCAAATCAATAGAGAAATATACCTCTCTATGAAGAGGTAATATAGGAACATCTAATGGAAACACATCTCCATACTGTTGCAAAGCAGAATTTCTTTTCAGCACCTCACTCTCCTCTTTCTCAACATTGTTGTTGGTTTTTTCATTACTAGAAATTTGCACTGTAAATGGAAGGTAGCCTTTTCAGTGACTGTGCTTAGATTGCATGGATGTAATCAACCTCACTGAAGTGGGATTTCACTTCCTTCATAATATTTTCCTCTCTTCAGTTTCATTTAGACACTCAATGGCCTTCTCATAACAATCAACTTGTGTCCTATGTGCGTGTAGCCAATCCATGTCTAGTGGTCTGTTATATGCACGCAAAGGAAGAAAATTAAGGTTTTATGCTATTGGAATACCATTAAGTTCAAATTAATATTGTTTAACCCATTGGACCACTCTTCTTTTGGTTCCTATTGCTAACTGAACCAACCATGATTCTTCATGCAATTCTTTGTCTAGTTGGCATCCTTCTACAAGCTTTGGACTAATATAGTTTCATTTTGATCCAAGGTCAATAAAAATAGAGATAATTTGATTACAAATCTTACCTTCCATCTTGGTTATGGATGCTTGGTGGTCTTCTTGTCGATTGTCCACAACTTCATATATTTTGGTATGCTATACGTTGTATCTTCCATAGTACGAGCCTCTTGTGTATTACATATTCATGGTCCTATGTTTTCATGATGTGGGAAATATTTCTTGTGATGATTCTCTCCTCAAGTACAACATCGCAAGGGTTCATTGGTGTCAAACCCACGTTTCTCTCCCATAGGCTAATGTGCATGACCTTCCTTAGTTGAACTCAATGTTTGTTGTGATTGAATTGCATTGGTTGCATTCATACTTTTTTTTGTATTATATTTTCTTGTGTCGTTTCTCTTATATTTCATGCTTCTATTTTCTTTCCTGTCACACTTGAACTATGCATGTGTATTCATTGTTCATAGCAATGTTTCAACTTTTTAATGGCATCGTCTAATGTTTGAGGTTCATGAAATTCAATTCGATCTTTGAATGACAGGGGCAACCCATTTATGAACCTTCGAACTTTTTCCTTATTATCCTTAAGATATGGTAAATATCTCAACAATTCTAGAAACTTGGTAGTGTATTATTCATCTGATATTTGTCCCATTTTTAGATCATAATTTTTTTTGTTATACTATCATAGTATTTTTCTGATAAATATTTATTCCTGAAGAGCCTTCCAAATTCATTCCAAGTCAACTCCTCTAGATTATGCCTTTGACATTATTCAAATACTCCCACCATATGTTTGATTTTCCCTTTAGACTTTGGGTGGCTACCTTTGCTTTCATGTTCTCAGAATATTTGTGGATTCTGAAGAACTTCTTCATTCCCAGCAACCAAGCTTCTGCATCTTCATACTTCTTCATCTCAACATAAAATGTGGTTGGTTTGGCATTCTTAAATTCCTCTGGAATATAGTCCCTTTCTCTATTTATTTGATGATGATGATGACTCTTGGTAGTAGAACTAGAATGTCTACTACAGTGATGCCCATAAGTGTTAGTTCTTCCCTCTAGGGTACTCAATTTTGTATCCTCTCTCACTATCACTTTCCCAGCTATGCATCTTCCTAGAACTACTACCATCTGTACCATTTGTACTTTCTTCTGGTTCCAAAGGGCTCTTCTTGTCTCTATGACTAGCCTCCAACCCATGTTGCCTCTATATTTGTAAGTCCAAGAGGATTTGGATTATGTATACATTTACCTTAGCTTGCCTCTCCTAAGCCCTTACCAACCTTTCATTATCTTCCTTAAAGCTCGTGATCTCAACCCTTAGGCTCCTCAAGGTATCCAACCAGACATGAGATTTTTCTCCTCCCTTGTTCTCCAATGAAGATTCTTCATGCCCATGTTGTGATCTGTTAGAACTATATTGATGTAAGATACCCCCCTTGGAATATCTTAAATTTTACCTTCAATTTTCTGAGTTTGTTTGGTTTTTGGTATTGTGGAATTTTGTCAAATAATTTGTGTGCACTTATTAGTAGGTGTGTTTTTATAATTTATATTAAATAAAATTAACACTGTAACACACATTCACCATGAAAATTCTTCAAACCCACAAAACGTGATTTATATTAAACTCATAAAGGTGTACATACCACTGATAAGATGTAATCCAACAATCAGAAGAGGAATAGGACAATAAATACCAATAGTTTGTTGAGGAATATATGGTTGTAGGTGGTTGTTATAAACCCACAAAGGTATTGGAAATACAATAATTCCTTTAAGACAGACAACAATTTGTATTCCATCCCAAATGCCACTGATATAAATGAGCAATATAACTTCAGTATATCAGCCATCTAATGAAGAGGTTCTAGTAATATAATTTACAAGAATATCATCCCTATAAAGCCTGTAACTTGCCCATTTTCCACTAAGATATCAATCCCACACAAGGTTGTTAAATAGTCTTCTAAACTAACAACAATTCAACCCCTTCAATAACAGATCAGTCCCACGAAATGACAATATATATATCATATAGATGGTAGATATGCTATTATATATAAGATACATTCATATATAATTTATGTATATTAGAGTAATATATACCTCTTATATATACTCCATGATTAGAAAATAATGAGATGGTATATTAGTCTACTCAACCCAAAATATAGAGGAACTCGTGGTCTTAATCAAAAAATATGCTCAACACCTTGATGGTAGACTAAGCCATTATAATAAGATTCATTCCATCAAACAGTTCAGGAATATAAGAGTAAACTCAACCCCTTCTAGAACTCCATGATTAGAAAATAATGAGATGGTATACACAACCAAAAAGAAAAGGAAACTTGACCCTTATTTAATATTCAACTCATCCAGGAGTGTGTGAATGCCCACATCCAACCTCAAAAAAGATATTTGGCCCTCTAATTAATAATCATGAATAACAAAGCAATAATAGATTGGGTCTTTTCAAGATAGCTCATATTTGGTCCTCAAACACCCCAGATAATTTATCCTACAAAAATATTATAGAATACCAAAAATTGGAAGATAGAATCAATTGATAGCACCTCTTTACTTCCTTATATTTTGCAAATATTTTTCTCCATGATAGCATAATGGTAAAATTTGAGTGATTTCACTCTTTAAGCCAACTAGGGTGTCTAGTTTCAACATTAAAGCTAGCAATGGTGGTTAGGGTTTCTCAAACACTAAGATTCTCTTCCAAAAACTCTCCAAGAAATATTTTTCTCAAAGTGCAACTGTTAGAATGAGGAGTGACTCCATCATTACCCTTTTTATAACTCATTTGTCAGCATTTTACCTTTTCCCTAATTAAAATAAAATAAAATTTTCCTTCCTTATTTAATATAGTGACTTTATTAACTAATTAAAGTCACTTTTATTCTTGCAACACTATAATTAAAAGACCCTCTACGAGAGGTTTTTGCGAGAGCCCCTATAAAAATAGCCCAAAAATCCATTTTAGAAGAGGTCACTAGCGAAGTTGGGTGAGTGGATGTTTTAGCGGATGTTTTCTAATTGTGCATCTAAAATACACTAGCACATTGGTGTGTTACTATAACTAAACATACCGGTGCTTAATTGAATATGGTGCACCGTGGTAGAGTTATTTTTATCAAAATAAAAATATAATGGTGTGCTAAGTACATCAGGCAAACCAATGCATACACTACTTGATAGCATTGGAAAAGGGTTAAATTTAGAAAAATGTCGATCATAAAATTAATTTTACCTAGTCTGGTGTTATACTCTCACAATGCTTCAGTGCTAAACCCGTATATGAATTCCCCAATGCATAAACAATATGGCGCACCATTGTGGGGTTTTTAATTTAAAAATAGTGGTGCACTTCTCATAATATACGCACCAATGCCATTAATTGAACTCAAGGCCGCAATGTTTAATAGAAAATGGTGCATCATTGTAGGGTTATTTTTTTATACAAATAAAAACAATGGTGTGCTACATATATAAGATGCATCAGTGGATATATTCTTTGATAGCACTAAACAAGGGTTAAATTTAATAAAACTTTCGGTCATAAAACTTATTTTCACCTTTTCAGTGTTATACTCTCATGAAGTACTGGTGCAATAACTATTTACAAAAGCCTTGATTCATAAACAACATTGTGTGATGTGGCATGGTTTTAATTTTAAAAGTTTCGTTGCAATTCTTAGATAATATGCACCGGTGTTGTTAATATAATCATACAACTTGGTGTTTAATATATAATTATGCACCATGGAAAGGTTATTTTTTATGAAAATAAAAACAATGGTGTTTTGAGTAGAATAGGCACATCGATGCATACACCAATCGATAGCACCGGATAAGGTTTAAATTTTAATAAAATCTTGGTCATAAAAATTATTTTCACCATTTTGGTGTTATACTATCATGAATCACCGTGTTATCCCTATTTATGAAATCCCTTATGCATAAACAACATGGTGCACATGGAAGAGTTTTTAATTTACAAATGGTGGCTCATTTCATATAAAATAAGCATTGGTGTAGTTAATAGAACTATATGTATGATGCTTAATAGACAATACCAAGCCATGGTGGGGTTATTTTTTATAAAAATAAAAAACAATTGTACGCTAGTAAATCAGGCGATCTAGTGCATATATTAATCGATAGCACTAGAAAAGGGTTAAATTTAAAAAAAAATGTTGGTCGTAAAATTTAATTTCACCATTTCAGTGCTATACTCACATAAAGAACTGACGCTTTCCATTTTTACGAAAGCCCCCGTGCATAAACAACATGGTGCACCTTGGCAAGGTTTTTAATTTAAAAACATTGTTGTGCTACTCATATAATAAGCATCGATGTCATTAATAGAACTATACATCTCGGTGCTTAATAGACAATGGTGCATTGTTCGGGGGTTATTTTTTAAAAATAAAAAATAATGGTGCGTTGAGTAACTCTAGAGCACCAATGCATATACTACTCGATAGCACCAAACTAGTGTTAAATTTAAAAAATAAATGTCAATCATGAAATTTGTTTTCACCATTTCAGTGCTATACTCACATGAAGCTCTGATGTTATGTCCTTTTATAAATGACTTGGTGTGTATACAACACTGTGCACTATTGTAGGGTTTTTAATTTAAAAATAGTTGTGTGCTGGGTGAATCCAAAGCACGGTGTGTATACTAATCGATAGCACCAGACAAGGGTTAAATTTAAAAAAAATGGTAGTCATGAAATTCATTTTAACTATTTTTGGTGTTATACTCTCTCGAAGCACTGATGTTATTCCTTTTTTCAAATGACCCGATGCATATAAAACATACTGCACCACAGAATTATTTTTAATTTAAAATTAGCGATGCTCTTCCTACATAGCCAACACTGTTGTTGTTAATAGAACAGTACGCCCCGATGTTTAATAAACAATGTCGCACCGTTGGAGGGTTATTTTTTAGAAAAATAAAAAATCAATGATGCACTAAGTAAATAGGAATCCCCCAGTGCATATACCACTTGATAGCACCAAAAACGTGTTTAATTTAAAAAAATGTTTGTCGTAAAATTCATTTTCACCATTTTGGTGCTATACTCCCATGAAGTGTTGGTGTTATTGTTGTTTTAAAACACCCCAGTGCATAAATAACATGGTGCATTGTGGAAGGGTTTTTAATTTAAAAATTGGTGATGTCCTTCATACATATTGCACACTAGTGCATTAGGTACTCAAGTGCATTATAATAGGGCTAAATAAATAATAAAAATAAACTTACCAACCGTAAAATTCATATATGATTTCTAGTGTTGTAAATCTCTCAAGCATCGGTGTTACTTTTTTCTTTGTGAAGTGCCCTAACATCGATGTTTTCCTTCCTTGTCATCCTTTCATCCATTGTTCACTATGTATCTTTTGAATTTTTTCAAATAGTGGTCAAATTTGATTTTTTCGATTAGGTGGCAACCATGCCTCCCAGATGACCAAATGTCAAATTAATTTCTATGTTTCTTGCTACATTAAACTTTTAGTGGAGTAGACTTGAAAACTAAGTAAAAAAAATTCTTTTCTTTTTTTGCATTAAGTTCAAGAGGTTTGGCTTGCACCATTCATGGTGCACCTTGTAAATTTACAAGGTGCACCACAAATCGATGCATAAAGATAATGCATCGTAATTTTTTAATATGATGCGGTGTGTTTGGTAAATGGAAACGAACTGGGACATGGAGCTCCATGACACACCACTTGAAAAAAAAAAATTAGGAAATGCATCAGGTAACAGATCAAAAGCACCACTAACCGGTGTGTCAGATCAACACACCAAGAGGTTACGTTCGAGGACACACTATTAAATTTCAAAATGCTCTATGTTGTTTCAATTACTTTAGCCCAAATCAATTATTAGAAATTGTTCATCAATAATTAATGCTTCTAATCATCAACAATAATTCAAGATAAAGCAGTAAATGCAATGAAAAAGGAGACAATCAACGCATCAACAAGATACACCATATTTAGTTAATGGCCAAGGAAAACTCAAAATGGCTAAAACCCTTTGAAATTCTTCTTTTATTAGATTGCCATAAAATGTTCGGTAGAGAGTACAATGAGGCAGTAAAAAATTATACAACCAAATTAAATGAACAACATTTAGAAATATATTCCTAGCATCAATATTGAACAGAGTCAACTTGTCCTGTCTAAGATCAATTGCAGTCAACTCTGGTCAAATCTCAATTTGTAACCCTAGAGCCCAACCGCATGAAGGAGGAGGTGTGTGTGCGATTGAGATATTCCCACTGTATAGATGAGCTTTCCTACCTACTATTATAGCTGAAAATTTCTTGTGTCAAGCCTATGGTCAAAAACCAAAACCCTAACACACATGCAAGCTTCGGACCCCGCAATCTCAGAATTTTACAAACTAGTTTCCTCAGCACATCCTTAGACTTGTGCGAACCAATAAATTAAGAAGAGAAGAAGAATATGGTTGGTGATGTGCAAATGATCTTAAGGTCACTTGTATTTATATGCTTCCAAGGGTGTCCAATTTTCTTTTGGGTCAACCTGATCAAATGTGCATATGTTGGATTTTCTTCAAAAGTATACTTTCCCTTGTTCAAATTAAGCACTTCAATAATCAAAATTGGTCCTCTTCAAAAGAGGAATCTAGTCCAATGGTTGGAATTTTTCACTGAGCTACCAAATTAACACTCCCTTTCTGCTAGGTATAAATTCTAACTGCATCATGTAATATTGATATGTATCCTATCGTCATATCATGTCCCATTTCTGCTCAACTCTACTATGTTGAATCATTCTCAAATCTCAAGAAGAAGAATCATCAGGGATCATTAGTTACCACCCTCTAAGATAATGAGGAAGGTCCTATTTGACATTCTCACCTCATGTCTATGACTCTAGGGAAGGTCATGTTAGACACTCTCAACCCAAATCCATGATAGTGGGGAAGGTCCTATTGGACACTCTAACCCCAAGTCATCTCATCGAGCAATAGGTGAGATACAATATCTCATCTATTTCCCACTTATATTCCCAACAATGAACCTCAAGTGTTATGTTTTAGAACACCTGCATCATAATTAGCATGGTTAACACACCTCTAAGCATTGTCTCAACCCGTTGGCTAGACGAGGAGTGAATCCCAACAAGCTCAACTTATGGATATGATGCCAACTAGGGTATACTCTACATAGAAAAAGATAGGGAAGAAACATCTTCAACCCTATGCATAAAAGATAGGGTTGACACCCTATTTCCTAGAGATCCCTCAACCCTAGGAGCCCTTCGTCTCAATTTTTCACCCTGGGAGGACAGATAGGGGTGAAGAGTCAGCTTCGTGTCCTCAATCAGTGATGCCCCTTGTCAGGAGGAGTCACATCCATTAGTCCAAAATACTCTCTGAAGACCAAGAACCTCCCTTTCAGTAAAGGCTTGATAAAAATATTTGCAATCTACTAATCTATCGACATGTGATGGAGTATAATGGCTCCTCTCTGCACCATGTCTTGAATGTAATGATATCAAATCTCTATGTGCTTGGACTTGTCATGAAATACGAGATTCTCTGCTAGACGGATCCCACTCTTTTTGTCGCAATATATCACTATAGTGTCCGTGACCTGCTCAAATAGCTCTCCAAAGAGCTTCCTTAAACAAACTGCTTCACATCTAGTCATGCTAGAACCAATGTACTCTTCCTCAGTGGTGGTCAGTGCTACATAATTCTACTTCTTTCTCATCCAAGATATCATGGCAGATCCAAGCCTAAAACAAAATCCATACATATTCTTCATGTCAACAACATTTCCTACCCAGTTAGCATCGGTATATCCATGAAGTCGAACATCTCCAACAGAATATCTCAAAGCAAGGGTGATCATCCCATGCAAATATCTCAAAATGTGTTTGGCATTAATCCAATGTGCATGGAGAGGCTCATTCATGAACTAAATCAACTTTTTCACTACATAGCATATGTTTGGACAGGTGTTCACTAAGAAAATCAGAGCCCCAATCAATTATCTATACTTGGATGGATTCACCAAATCTGTTCTTGCAACTTCCCTAGATAACTTCTTGAAATTCATTTCCATCAGAGTGGGTAGGGACTTGCATTCTTCCATTCCAAATTTCTCCAAAATATTCACGACATATTTTCCTTGTGAAAAGAAAATCTCACCATTCCTTTGCCACACCTCAAGTCTTAAAATATAGTGCATTAGTCCAAGGTCCTTCATCTCCAATTCAAAGACTAACTCTCTCTTACAATCAATCATCAATGGTTCATTATCTATCAACAATAAGTCATCAACCTATAAAACCAAAATCAACAACATAACTTGGACTACCTTAGAGTAGAGGTTGGGATTGACATTACTTCTTGTGAATCCCAGCTTCACCAAATAACTATTTATGTGGGCGTACCTGCTCTGGGAGATTGCTTCAAGCCATATAATGCCTTCTTCAACCTGCAAACATGTGTCTTTTGATCCTCTACTTCAAATCATTTTGGCTTCTCAATGTACACTTCTTCTTATAACATGCCATGAAGGAATCTTGTATTCAAATCTGTTTGATGAAGGGTCCATCCCTGATTTGTGGCAAGAGAAAATATTGAAGTAATGGTTGTGCATTGAGCCATAGGTGAAAATATATCATCTTAATCATCTCCCTCTTTCTAGATAATCCTCGGGCCACGAACCTTACTTTATATTTCTCAATGCTACCATTGACTCCATGCTTGATCTTGAATAGTCACTTTGAAGTCACCACATATTTCCCTTTCATTATTGGCACAAAATCCCATACATATTTTCATAATTGACTCACATTCTTCATCCATAGCATCCTTCCAAACTTGTTCTTTCACAACTTCTTGAAAGTTGGCAAATTTTACTTGAATCATATTACTCATAGTTGCAACATATACCTAGTACTGACATGGCTTCTTTCTTTCTCTAAATGACCTTCGAACAAGAACATTTCTCTCGTCATCCTGTAATGAGTCATGAAGCCAAACTGGCCTCTTCCTGGTAGGAGGATCACATGGAGGAGGATCTAATTAGTCCATGGGCTCCATGGGATCATCAACAATATCTCTCTTGAATTCAGGCATGGAAGGACCATTTAAAATAACCATATCATCATTCTTATTCTCAAGAGGAGGAGGTGTAGGAAGGTCTCTTTCTTTTCCAAGGGAAACATCTTCATTGAGCATTACATCCCTACTAATTTCAACCTTCCTTTGACCAAAAATATATATTCTAAATGCTTTGGAATCTTCACAATGTCCAACAAACGTACCATTTCTTCCTGTGGCTTCCATCTTGTTTCTTTTATCCTTCGACACATGCAGCTAAATATACAGATATGGCCAACATCAGGCTTGACACATGTGAATACTTCTTTAGGAGCTTTTCTATCTGATTCTTGATGAGGCACCCTATTTTGAACATATATGACAACATTTGGTTCTTCTCCCCAAAGGAACTTTGGAAAATTTTGATCATGGAGCATGGCACAAATGGCTTCCACAATAGACTTGTTCTTTCTCTCAGCCACTCCATTTTCTTCAGGATTATAGGGCACAATCATATCTTTCTTAATACCTTATTTTTTGAAAAAATCAATGAAGTCATTCGAAATGTACTCTCCACTGTTGTCGGACCTAGAGATCTTAATTTTCCTTTCCTGTTTGATTTTTTACCAAATCTTTAAACTCTTTGAACATTTAGAAGGCTTCATCCATGTGCTTCAAATAATATATCCATGACTTTCTTGATAAATCATCAATAAAGGTGATGTAGTAGAGATGGACACGAATAGAATATATGGGCATCAGACCACATATGTTAGAATGAATGAGTTGGAGGATGTCTTATGTCTTTTTCTTGCTAGAGAGGAATGGTCCCCTTGTCTTATTTCCACTAGCATAACCTAGACATACTCCATCATGTTGGGTTTGAACATAGGGAATACCAAAGACCAATTTCTTCAATTTCAGAAGAGAATCATAATGTAGATGGGCCAATCTTCAATTCCATATTTCACTTAGATGATTAGTATCATGGACCAATGATAGAATAGGTCTACCAGTGACTCTATAGAGTCCTTCAAATCTCGATCCCAATGTGAATGCATCTCCCATAGAAGTTCCAATAGACCAAGCAAGAACATTTCCCTTGATGAAGGAAACCCTCATCCCTTTGTCTTCCAAATCATATATTGATACCAAATTATTCTTCAACCTCAACACATACATCATGCCATGGAGCAAAACGGATTCCCCAAAATTCAAATGAAATTGATGGACATAAAGCCTTTGATGGGATGAGTGGAGTTGTCTCCAAGAATAATTTTCAAATTTGACTCCCTCTCTACCAAATTAGAGAGAACTTATTTATACCTAGAGAAATGATGAGTGGACCCACTATCAACCAACCAACTCTCCCATGAATCTAAAGGAGAGGAAATAGTGAGATTAAAAATAAGAATATATTCAAATGATTGGAAACATTAATTTCATACCTGGAATACTTAGAATTATTTTAAGGATGATGATATTCTTCATGATCACTTGGCGCATCTCTTCTTCTTCTTTCATCTCTTTCATTATTATCATTCCTTCGGTCATCTCTCCTTCTTTGATTATTAAACATGTTATTTTTTATTCTAGTGTTGTAGCATGGACCATTGTTCTTCTTAGGGAACCTTGAGCATAATGACCTTTCTCGTGACAATTGTAGCATTCAATGTGCGATGAATCCTTCCCTTTTTCATTTATTCTAGATGAACTTCGGGGAGGAGGATTTCTTGAATTTGATGGACCTCCTTTTTCTTTCTTATTCTTGTTATGAGTAATTAATGCAGGGGTCTCTCCTTCTTCATGATTTTGAATCCTATCTCTTGAAGTCATCCTTGATTCTTCTTGAGTGATCTTTCCAACAATATCCTCATATGATGGAAAATTTTTGTTATTTCTTATTGTGGTAATGAAGTTTTTCCAAATAGGAGGGAGACTTCTAAGGGTTACAATCACAAATTCCCTGTTAGGCATAGTCTCCCTAACTCTCTGCAATTGATCTTTAAGAGAAGATATCCTCATAATATAGGATTTCATAGACTCTTCTTATTTCATCTTCATGTCTTTGAGTTGATCATTCAAGGAGATGGTTCCATTCAAATTGTTGAATTCATACATGTCAATTATCTTATCATACATGTCCTTAGACTTCCTCAAATTTCCAACATATGCAAGTAAATTATCTTGTAAAGCATCAACTATAATTTTCTTTGCTTTTCACTCACCTTTCTTGTGCTTAATTTTGGCAACAACAGAGGGACTCTCTAGAGACTTAGGTACTTTTCCTTAAATGAATTCCAAAACATCATTGTTATCAACTATGGCCTCCAACCTAGTCTTCCAAGAAACAAAGTTAGATGAGTCACCCAACTTCTCATGTTCCTTAAAGAAAGAGGCAGACATATTGACTTGATTGGATAATATCCTTCAACTTTTCAAATATGATTTCTTCAATTCTTGTCTCCTTTTGGGCTTGTCCTTCACCTTAGCTTTGATACCTTGTTAAATTTCAAAATTCTCTAGGTTGTTTCAATTACTTTAGCTGAAATCAATTCTTCAATTAGCAATATTTCATCAATAATTAATATTTCCAATCATCAACAGTAATTGAAGATAGAATGGTAAATGCGATGATAAAGGAGACAATCAACACATGAACAAGAGACACCAGATTTGGTCAATGACCAAGGAAAATCCCAATATGGTGAAAACCCTTTGAAATTACTCTTCTATGAGATTGTCATAAAATGTTCAGCAAAGAGTACAATGAGCTAATACAAAATTATCCAACAAAATTAACCCAGTAACATTAGAAATATATTCCCATCATCAATACTGATCATAGTCAACTTGTCCTATCTGTGGTCAATTATAGTGAAATGTCAATTTGTAGACCTAAATCCCAACCACATGAAGGAAGAGGTGTGCATGTGGTTAAAAACTTCCAACCGCACGAATGAGCTTGCTTGCTTGTGGTAATAACTAAAAATTACTTATGTCAAGCTTGTGGTCATAAAACAAAACCCTAACACACATTGGAGCTTCAGACCCTGCAATCTTGGACTTGTACGAACCAATTTCCTCGACCCAGCCTCATACCTATAAGAACCAATCAAAGAGGAAGAAAAGAAGAAGATGCTTGGCAATGTCAAAATGCATTTGAGGTCACTTGTATTTATACGCTTCCAAGGGTGTCCAATTTTCTTTAGGGCCAACTTGATCAAATGTGCATATGAGGGATTTTCCTCAAAGGTACACCTTCCCTTGTCCAAATTGAGTGCTTCAATAGTAAAAATTAGTCCTCTCGAAAAGAGGAATCTAGTCCCATGGTTGGAATTTGTCACTAAGTTTCCATATTAACATGCACTTCCATAAAAACTATTATTTTTTCTAGTGGTGCATATGGTAAAAGTAACTTCCCAACATTTATTTTTACCAACCACATTGCATAATATTAAAAAAATTAAAGCCTGGTGCATTCATTAACCTGGACATTCTAGTGTGGTGCATCAATGTAAAATTAACCCACTGGTGTGAAATGTTATGTCGACACACCACATTGAAAAATAAAAATAACTAATGTTATGTATGTATGTGCATTGAAAACAATGCGTCAAGTCGATGTATGCACCATCTCCGGTGCATTCCTATTTTTTTGATGCACCGAGGATAATTTTTTTTTAATTGAAAGTTACATGTCCATATTTATAAACATTCTTTTCATTTAATCACAATTTATGTTTTATTTATGAGGCTGATGTATTTTATATGGAAATCATGAAGAGATGTCAATGGAGAGAGGAGAAACAACAACAGGAGCAAAGGATTGACCAATACAATGTGACATGATAGTGGGAGGCATAGGAGAGGGAGAGATATTTGTACCCTTGCCCTATTACAAGCGTGAACCAAGGCCTCTTGAGGAGGCTACATCCCTGAAGGGGCATTATGGGTTTTTGGTGCAACTGAACTGTCAGTGGGAGGTCTACTGACAAGATTTCTGTGTTGGTCCTAACATGTGGTATCATCCCACTGAGGAGGACATGTATTTTATCACTAGCATATCCATAAGAGGGGATTATTTTCCCTAGTTCCGTAATGTCCCCCTTAGTGTTGCAGCGGAGAGTCAACTAAGTCTACTCTCATAAATATGTTAGGGATCCCATAGTTTCTCCATCATATTTTTAGCTATCTGGTGGACAACTATGGATCTCTTCTTTTGGTGTAGAGGCCATGATGTATCAGAAGGTCTTCCATTTTATTGTGGAATTTTTGTATATCCTTAGATATATTTCATTCTATGATGCATGGGAGGTCAAACTTCCCTTTTACTTTAGAGTTGTTTTCTTTATTTTTTGAAAGGTTTCCAGAGATGAGGCATACTTTTGACAGTCACCCTCCTCGGCCGATGATTGAGGTATGGATGCACATGTGGGACGAGATGATGCCCAAGAGGGGCCAGCTAAAGTATATGGTCAAGATTTCCACCAACGAATTGGGGCTACTAGCTAGTGAGGCCAAGCACATGTTCTTCATGGTGCCATGTCCTTGTGCAAGGATGGATTGGCAACAATGTTGTAACATACTATTCACACAAGATGAGCCAACAAATGATATAGGTAATATTAGTGTTTTCTTAAATTAATATAATTTCATTTTATTGTCTTGATTAATTCGAATAAAATTTATTCTATTACATTCTTTAACTTGGTTTATTAATTTGTTTAATTAAATAGTCTAATTATTGTTGTGTACTATATATTTTGTAGATATTGGCACATTTGTTGGGGAAATTCCTCCTCCCCCACTCGATGTAAATATAGATATGGTTGAGTCCATGATGAGTGAGGGACTTCCTCAGATGCATATACCCATAGGCATGTAGCCTCGTAGGTCTGATATTAGATTCAGGATGGAGTTGGGCAACCATATCTCTTGGTTGAGGAGGGAGTCTTCCCTATGATGGTTGGAGACATCAGGTCAAATCTTAGGCTCCTAGTGTTGTGGAGGTACTTGTCACACGATACAATGAGTCTTATGTGTCATATTATTGGAGCTACTAGGCTACTGGAAGTGAGGCGGGATGGCCACGCAAATATGCAACCTTTACCCAATACTACCCCATCAGATGATGGTCAAGGTGGTGATCCTTCTAGTAATACTCCACCTCCTCCTCATTCACCTCACCCTCTACATGTTTCTCCTCAAGGAAGAAAACTAGCAACCTCCTCCTCCACCTCCTACTTTGACTCTTGAGGCAATTGACCATCCATCATCCCCTTATACAAACCAAGCCTCGATCCACTAGTATTGTTGTACTAGATATGATTGTCACATTAGTTGGACCACCAAATATTTTATAATAGTTATTTGACTTATATATATATATATATATTACTATTTATCCATGTTGGTTTTGAATGTGTATATTGTTAGATCATGTTGAATATGTTCATTTAATGTGCTTGAAGATATATGTGTATGTTATAGTAATTATTTGACATGAAATGTATATTTAAGCATGTGTGGTATTGATGTTAGATACTGCTTGTGTTTTGTCAGATGTTATCACGATGATGATGCCTAATTAGATTATAAGATTTGTGTGCTATATAATGGCATTTATATGTGTTAGAGGTGTATACAATTAGATGATGTTAGCAAATTTTAGATGTTTTTAAAGTTTCGTAGATGGTTATCATCATCATGTTTATTTTTATGAAATAATACTTATTACAGATTATGTATTAGTGAACTTATATCAAAATTTTATATATGAAATTTCATGAAAAACGACTTACTTTAAATATTAAATGCAAATATATTTTTATAGATTACAAAGTTTAATGTGGTTGAAACTATAATTGTAAAAATTACGTAAATATTTTTCTATTACATAGCTAGTTCATACATATTCATTCTGACTAAATTCTTATTTGAACAAGGTTTCCTATATAAAACATAAAAAAAGTTTTATAAAACATGTCTAAAAATAGCCACTACAAAACAAAATCAATTTTACACACAATTAAATTATACAAACCTCTAAACAAAACTACATTTCTAGTCATATTCAAGCATAGAAATCAGAAAGTTGTGACCTATACTTATAATACTAGAGTTAGACAACATCTAATTAATCTTTACAATTGATTTTCAAAATGTATATTGCAACATGTAATCATTAAATAAAAAATTAAAATGTATACCCTCAAATCTGGGTGACGAGAGGATGATTGCCCTGGAAGACTAACGACGACATGCACGTGGAGGGCATCCTTCATCTCATGATAAACACCTGGCCTCGTTACTCTACCTGTCCCCTCTCCTCGGATTGCGCAAAACACCCTTTTAATTGAGGCTTTTGATCTTGTAGAGACCTAGCGTCCCTTTCATTCTTCTGTTAGTTGTATGCCCCCGTGCTCCATGCTGCTCCTTCTGACCTTATCTTTGTGCCTCCCTTCTCCTACAACCCACTCATGAGCGATGACATAGGGAGAGGTGTCTCCTAGGTCGAGGAAGAAATTGTGGAAAACACCTCAATAGCCACTATGATTGACAACAACATACCTAAGAACATTCACAAAAAAGTGGTGGCCATGGAAGAAGAGGAAAATCATCATGGATGCTTGTCCCTCTAGGCTCTCCACAACCTCCTAGCCTGACATCTAAATGATAGGGAAGAAGTCAAAACCAAGGACACCAATCGAATTGTAGAGTTCTTCACACTCTTTAGTAACTTGTCCTCCTCATTAGAACGATTGGATATAGACTTATGTATCGACTATGCACCCAATGTCCCCTCCCATGTTGTGTCTCCTGCGTACTCCCCTCCAATCGGTTCGTCCCTTGCCCCCTCTCGAAAAGCTCCTTCACCTCCCTCTATGACCCTCGCTCCACCTATGACTAAAGCTCACCCTCCCTCTCCCCCTTGGCCTAACCTATATGGGTGTTTCGTTTTGGAGGAGCTCCCAGAGTCTACCAGCTTGTGGCAGCTCTCAAGCATGTGGTGACTCGAGTTCAGCATTAGTATGGCTTCATAACGGAATGCATTATTCGTCGAATACTCAATCAGCACACGGTTGGTTCTCCCTCCTTAATTTTAGTTGAGGGCTTGTAGAATGGTCTTGTTTTGGCTTGGTAAACATCAATGTGATAGCAGCCTTCCTGCTTGGCCTAAGAGTGCCAAGTTTGAGACTGAAGAACCTCCAATTTTTCTACAATTTGCATCTACTCCTACCCTCAGCCAATTGTCCTGGTGTTGCAAAGCTTAGCCCTCCGGTGTAATTTGTATGCCTACACATTTTTTAGAAGCCATCTGGAAATTGCAAGCTCTAGTTTCCCCTTTCAGGGGCAGAGATCTTCTTATTTTTCTCTTTGGTTTCCTCATACTGAGGTAGAAATGGACCTCATAGATGTAAATATTGTATATTTTGTTTAATTATATATAATTTAGAACTGCTTATATATATATATATATATATATTATATATAATATATATATATATATATATATATAATATATTATTATATATAATATATTATATATATATATATAATAACAACTAAGCTAAAAAACTGTTAATAAATATTGGATTAGAAAATAGCACTATAATTAATTTGATTTTATAAATTTAGTAATTAAGTTTATTTGCTAATAATAATTATGAATGAACATCATAAAAAATTGTTTTCTTAACTACCATTATTATTTAAAAGATAATTTTTAAATTAATAATAGTATTTTAATTTTAATTATATAATTATTTTTTTTAATTTCTAATGTTTTAAATTAAGAATAAGAAAATGCAATCAAAAAACCATTATCAATAATATTTATTTAAAATATATAAAAGAGTATTTTAACTTTATTTATAAAATTCAATCATTTGTTAAATTTAAAAAACTAATTCAGAATTTTTTATTATTAATGTAATTTTACTATAACCTAAAAAATTATATTTTTATAAGATTTAATTTATCACTGAAGTTATGAGAGTTTCAAGAAATTCAAATTTAATATTTATAACAACTCTTACCAATTTAAATTTAAATTGATATCTTATAAATTATATAAAATGCTAACAAGACCAATAAAAAATAATATAATTAGAGTGGAATATTATTAGATGTGATCATGATGATGATGCCCTCTTAAATTATTAGATTTATGTGCTAGCTAATGATGTTTATATGTGTTAGAGGTTTATATAATTAGATGATGTTAGTGAATTTGAATGTGTATTTTAGATGATGTTTATCTTTGTTAGATGGTTATCATCATGATGTTTATTTTAATGAAATTATATATATTTATTATAGATTATATATTGGTGAACTTATATCAGAATTTTATATATGAAATTACATGCAAAAAGACTTGCTTTAAATAAAAAATGCTAAAATATTTTTATAAATTACAAATTTTAATATGGTTGAAAATATAATTGTCAAATTACCATAAATATTTTTCTATTGTATAGATAATTCATACATATTCATTCTAACTAAATTCATTTTCAAAAAACAATTACATATGAATAAATGTTATTTTCCATTGTATTGTTTACTCTTTATGAATATAATCTTCTACCCTAAAATACGTTATTATAAAAAAGTTATGATCTCCAATCATAAGCATTCTATAGGCCCTAAAATTTTATGGATGCATCTTTTCCTATAGTTGTTGTTATTGTCATTATTTCGTAAGTTGATTGTTATCAAAATTTTAAATTATTTCATTAATTGTGATTTTAATCAACATTGGGGGCATAATTTAAATATTTCCAAAAGAAATGATAAAAGTATGTAAACTAACAAATAGTTAAGTTGAAAACCAAATTATTGTAAAATCCAAATTAAACTTATCACAAAATCCAAATTAAACAAACATGTTAAAATTATATTTTTTAAATTATAAATTACACAATTGGAAATACTTAGTTTTAAGTGTCAAAATGTTTCCACTGGAAAAAAATGTGTAAAAAAATTTGTGAATCTTATCAATTATATAAAATGCCAACAAGGCAAATAAAAAAAATATAATTAGTGAAATAAAGAAAAAAAATACAACAATAGTATAAATGTTGAAATAACACAACTACATATCATTGTTCATTGTCATCACCCCGGTTATCTTCCTCACTTTGCATGATAACATTGTTGTTCTCAAAAATATGTTTTGATCTAGGGTTGTGTCTTAATATGAACCACCAATCCCTATCTAACACATCTCGGTAAAAAAACACCTAGTTGCAGTGTTTGGGGAAAACATAATGCTCCCTAATTTCATGCCACATCTTTCTAGAGCTGATACATATCAGCCCACTATCATGATCTTCCTTTACATCTTTTCGATCAAAGGTGTCCCACAACTTGCACCTAAAAATAACACATTGGAACAAAGAGAAGTCCACTTCAATGATATCTTGCATCTTTCTGACGTAACTTAACGTCCCTTATATTAGGTTTCATTACAGTGGCTAGCATAATTAGATTGGTTGAACTTGACTTCCACTCTAGATTCTTGTGTCATGTTTCCATCATCGGAATCGTCTGTGTGAAAATGATGTCCATATGGCCACATAGATGGGAACAAGTGCACTTATAAAAAAGTGAAAAAAATCACAGTCTCATGTGTTTAATAACCCAAACATAATTAAAATATAAAATATAGATGTTACAATTCAAAGGTTCCTTATTATGTTAAAAATGTATGAAACAATGTAAACTTTGTTTTGCTATGGGGTCAAAGTTTGTAGATGAGGTTGATTTAGACATAGTCCCATTGGACATATGTGGAATTGTATTAGGAAGTCCATACTTGTATGATAGAAATGTTATCTTCTATCAAACTGAAAATAAGTATCAACTAACTAAGGATGGAGTTGAATATATTGTAAGGGCTCATAAACTCAAAGATAACTTCTCTCTCATAAATTCAGGACAGATGAAAAGAAATTTAAATTAAAGTAAACAATTTTTACTTATGATTGTAAAAGCAAAGGATATTGATAAATCTGATGCATTCCAAGGTTGTAATCCTAAACAGAAAGTAGATATAGTTAAAGTTGTTTCCAATTATGATATCCTATTTCAAGAGTCTAAAGGGCTTCCACCCAAGTGAGAAATAGAACATGAGATTTATTTGCGGCAAGATGCTCCACTACCTAACATTGGAATGTACAGGTTATCAACTCTAGAGAATGAAGAGATAAAGAAGTAGGTACAAGAATTTCTTGATCAAGGGTTTATTCGGCCAAGCACATCACTGTGTGGATCACCTATTGTGTTAGTGTGAAAGAAAGACAGTTAGTGGAGAATGTGCATTGATTTTAGAGCATTAAATAAAATCATAATAAATAATCGATCCTCTTCCTCGTATTTATGATTTGTTAGATCAGTTAAAATATGCAGTTTACTTCTCTAAATTGGACTTGCGAAGCAGCTACCATCAAATCAGATTTGTAGAACAGGATGTATGGAAGACTGCTTTCAAAATGAAGAAAGGACTCTATGAATGGATGGTTATGCCTTTTGGATTAACTAACTCTCCAGATACATTCATGCAAGTCATGAATAATGTATTTAGACCATTCATTGATGATTTTGTAATAGTCTATTTAGATGATATTCTTGTTTTTAGTAGAACATGGGATGAACATGTAAAGCATGTAAAGCAGATTTTAGATGTTTCGAAAAGAGAAAATCTCTATGTAAAACTGTCAAAATGTGAATTTGGCAGAACATATTTGAAATATTTGGGTTATATTATAGCGGGTGGTGAATTGAAGATAGATCCCTCTAAGGTTGAAGTCATTGTAAATTTTCCTAAGCCCAATACTACTACAGAAGTCAAAAGTTTCTTGGGGGAAATGCAATATTGGAGAAAGTTTATTGCTAATTGTAGCTCCTTTACATGCTTTGACAAGTGTAAAACAGGTGTTTTAGTGGGAAGGCAAACAACAGAAAGCCTTCGACACATTGAAAGAAAGAATGAGTACAATGCCAGTACTAGCACTGCCAAATCTTCAGCATCCATTTGAGATCGAGACAGATGCAAGTTAATATGTGACAGGGGCAGTGTTGATGCAGCATAGGAAGCCTATATGCTTTCATTTTGAGACATTCACATTAGCAGTAGTTAACTATCCTACATATGATAAAGAATTGTATGAATTAGTTTAGAGTGTTAAAAAGTGGAAACTTTATATAATGGGTAAAGAAACAATCATACATGCAGATCATCAACCACTTCAATATTTACACTCACAAACTAAATTGCAACAATCAATACATTACATGTGGCTGGGTTTTCTACAACAATTTCATCTTGTTATCAGATATAGGAAGGACATACATAATAAGGTTGCAGACATGTTATCAATACCAATTATAAATTCATCCACAATACTTAAGCATAATTTGGTAATTCATGAAATTTACATTGAACAATATGCTTAAGATACAGATTTTAAGGATGTATATGCAACTTTGAATCATGACAAGCAGGTAGAAGAATTGGATTATTACATAAAGGACAAACTCTTATATCATTAGGGAAAGTTATGCATTCCACAAATTGAAAGATTTAATATAATTTGAGAAGCACAGACTTCTCTCATATCAGGTCATTTTGGTGTAAGTAAAAAAGTTGAACAATTACAAATATTCTGCTATTGGCCACGAATGAATGAGACATTTTCTAGATATATTAAAGGATGTATTATGTGTGCTACAAGCAAGCCAAGTAATAGAAAATTAGGCTTGTATACTCCACTTCCAATTCCTTCTCATCCTTGGGAAAGTGTTTCCATGGATTTTGTTGGGGGATTGCCAAAGTCTATAAAGGGTCATGATTATTTGTATGTAGTTGTGGATAGGTTTAGTAAGATGTGTATTTTGACACCATGTAATAAAAAGGTCATAGCTTAACAAACTACAAAGCTTTTCTTTCAAAATGTATGGGTTCGTTTTGGATTACCCAATTCTATTGTATCTGATCGAGATTCTCGATTTGTTGGGAAATTTTGGTCAAGTCTATGGGAGTTAATGGACAAAAAGCTAAATACGAGCACAAAATTTAATTTGCAAACAGATGGTCAGACAGAAGTGGTCAATAGGATACTGATACAGTTGCTTTGAGGATACTGCAGCAAGCATCCCAAACTTTCGGATGAGCATTTGCATTATGTGCAGCATGCTTACAACCATGCAAAACATTCTTCTACTCGAAGATCTCCTTTTGAGACTTGTTTTGGTTTTATACCAAAGTCTCCCTTGGATTTTGTCTTTGGTAAAGACATAACAGTTGATGGACACAGTTATGTGGACAAAGCAACCAAGTTCATTGAACAAATCCAGGAAATTCACTAGGAAGTATAGGAACAACTGGAAAGAAGCCAGGCAAGGTGTAAGGTGCGACATGACAAGCATTGAGTTGAGCATATTTTTCAAGTTGGTGATCAAGTCTAGTTGTACATTAGCAAAGAAATACTGCAAGGGGAAGGTAAAAAGTTGAAACCAATTTGATATGGTCCTTTCAAAATACTTGACAGAATTGGTGAAAATTCTTTCCGCCTAGATCTACCAGCTTATATGCAAATCTATTCTCTCGTAAATGTTGAAAAATTACGATTGTATGAACCTTGATTGATTGAAGATCTTGAAGAGCAAGGTCAACTACCTTCTATTGAAGATATTTTTCCCCGATATCTTAATGATCTATGGGAGGACACAATTCTTGATAGGAGGATAAGGACTTCACGATGAGGAAATGTTGAGTATCTTTGAGTTGAACTCAAAGGTACAAATCCAAGTAAAGCACGATGGATGGAGATTGAAAAAGTGAGGGAACTTTATCCTCACTTATTCAATAGCTAAACCCAACTTTTGGTGGACTAAAAGCTTCCAGTGGGTAGGAGTGATCCAAAATGGATTAAGTTTTGCCTCCAGATAAAAGTCTTCAAATATAGGTGAAAGTGGGCTCATGTTGAATTGTTCATTAATACAAATCCAACGGTGCAAACAGCGTGTAAATATGAGTCTGGATGAAGAAATTAGAGTCAATTAAAGATTTAGCTCAACGGTCAATGCCTACACCAGCAGGACACGTGGCAACTTGGGAATGAGTCACAAGTTTTGGATGATGTCAGCGTAGAAGGTAACATGGCAATTTTTTATTGGTTGATACAACATGCGATTGGATCAGTCTGATCAATGAATGAGAGCGGAGATCATCCAATCAGAGGAGATTGATGCATATCATGTTAAGATATGCAAGAAAGATAACATGCTAAATGAACACGATATGGTTATTCAAAAGAAGTTAAACTTCTTTGAGTTTCGTCATGAAAGCGGTAAATGATTTCTTGTGCGCCCTAAAGGTGGGATGCAGTTTTTCAAAAATTCATGTAATTCCACTCAGTGATCGACATGTAGCACACCAAAACAACTTTTCTCACATGCTTTTGGAGTCTTAACTATCAGGCTAGTTGGAGCACGAGATTGTGCGACGTCTGTATGATTAAGTAGGATGAATCGATGGTGGAGATCATCCAAGTCAATGGATCATGCAGGGAATGCAATAACCATTGGATCGCTTGGTATCAGGATTTGCGCTGGGAAAAGGCTGGATGGTCGAGGTCAACTCCATGCCCGCCAGTCCTTTGGTTCATCCTTTGATTTTAATGTTATCGTATTATTCCACATTCACCGTAGTTTGTAACTATACATGGTATATCAATACCATATCACAAAAAAGATGACCAGTGTGGTTTTAGTGGGTCATAATGGCCAAATACAGTCAAGTTTATCCTCATTTTGACTCGAAAAATCAAGCTGAACACAGTGGTGAGTTCCATTTTCATATTTGAGACTCTGTTTTTGAGCTCATACCTGTAACAGCAATTTGAAGACATAATAAAGAGGTCAACATTAGAATCGAAAGGACCAGGAGACATAGCCAGGAAGTTTGGTGAAATCCTTTATTAAATTTGGCTGTGTTGATATGTTTGAATGTGTTTTTCAAGTTGTTTATGTGTTTATTTTATTTGCAATCTTTTCAATCCGTTGCACTCAGTAACATAGGAAACTTCACACATAGTCTATAATACCTTTTCCATTAACGGATCATCTCCTCTCTATTTTTTTGAGTTCATACGCCATTGGTGTAATTATGAGGTGAACAAGAGGATTTAAACTACATAGCCTCACTAGGAAAATCCTTTATTAGGTGTTATGTAAAAGGAAATACCCATGCATCAAAACAGGAATCATTAATAGAATAACATAAATGACATCAACAATATGCATAGACAAAATTTGCATATCTTTGTCTATTTTTTTATTTTAGAGAATTCCATTATCTACCCTTTATAAAAGGATAATTCGATAAGAGAGTAACTCAAAAATGAAACTGCAATAAGTAATTCATTGACTTACTACTTTACATTCTATTCATTTAATATCACTTTATTCTCATCCAATGAGCTAGATGTAAATACAATGATCCGATCATTGGATTACCACATGGTGTTTAGTATTTTCCATTACAATAAATTTGAAGAAACTTCAATTACCTTGAAACTAGGTGATTGACTCCCTAAATCTTGTAGATTAACACCTTTCAAAATTAATCTTAAACTACAAAGTTCCTTTAGTTTTATGACCATATCTGCTTGTAACTAACTCTAGGCATTTTTCAAAATCATTCCAATGTCCTTGAGATCTCTTTCTAGAGTTGTCTTCCTAAATCACATTTCGAATAAACATTAAAGGAAAAATACATGGCATTGCCCATTGATCATAGTTTCAGTGAGCGCACAATGGAATATCTTTAGTTTTCCTTATAGGTCTCTATAAAGTTGATTACCAGGTAATTTTGGGCTATATACTATCCTCCTCACATTTACATCCATCCCAATATTTGTGGACAATCAGTTTGTTGCTCCCTCCACTTAAATAATTCATTATAGTTTGTTCACTAAATGCATCTTGATTGGCAACAACCCTCCCAATAGATCTGATGATCCTATAAAAGTAATCACACATATTTCTTCTCTCTGACTCCTTCAACCTAGATTCGACTATTAGAGATTTCAAGCCATCTTGAAGGTATTCCCAAGTTTTTATTCAGTCAGCCATAGTACCTCACTGGGACATATTCTAGGAATTACAATTAGTAAACATATCTACTATTTAATTTTGAATTTGTACGAAAACATATCTAAGATTTAATTTTGAAGTTGTACTGTGAATCCTCCAGTCTCAAGGTTTTATCTAAAACCCACTGAAATGTATTGATGTCATATTTTGAAATTAGAGATTAAGTAATTAGGTCATGTCCTTTACTATGAGCCAATAACAGTCAGGTTTATTTTACTAATCTCATGCTTACCATTATTCTCTGTCTTACACCACTAATGCCACAAATCATGACAAGATGACACCCATTAATGGTCAATCACATTAATCCAAAATAATTCTTTCACCACCCAATATCTTGGCTTGACAAAGTCAAATTAAGACATTGGCGATGCTCCCTTATTGTTCTTACTCTTTTATTTTGATGTCCCTAGAATGTTAAACTATAGTTTGTGTTTTTAAACAAAGATGTTCATATTTGAGCTTGCACTAGCCTGACATGGCTTGACTAGTAATTTATAAATTTAATCTTAAAGCTTGCAATCTCCAATTTGGATATGATCCTTTCTTCCATGGAAATATCAGTTCGTGGTTCACATTACCTTTCTTTATCTCCATTGGAGTCATAATCCTTGATCTCTAATGTTCGAATAAATCAAATCTGAATGACCAAATATAAATTCTTATTTGTGTCCCTGCTTCTATGACTTCAATCTAATTAACTAAATTACAGAGATATACAAATAACCCAGAACTAACCCTAACTTCTGAATTTTTATTAATATCATATTCTTAGTCCCACAAATATAATTAAATGGTTGTATAAAACAATCCTAGCTAACTATTTTCTTAACAAATATCCAAATATATTAATTTCAAACCAGACAATTGATGATAAAATTATTCATCGTTGAAGGATGGTTATGATTATGCTCCTCTTTTGGGTTTTGACCATTGGACATGATAGTTGGGGAGGGTATCACTTTTGTACTTAAAAAAAACATTGAATCATGGATTGGTTCTTTGATGTCAATTACCACTTTCACCAAATATTAAGGTCCAAACAGAAGGAATTGATATCATGGTAAACTGAGTGGTCAAGTTTGTGCATGTCTTGAAAATTTTTAGCCCCTTTTCAACTTATACACTTGAAATTCTCTTTCCAATATAATCCTTTTTCATCTTTATTATATTCATTGACTTATGAATTTTGCATGCAAGAGAAGCGTGATTATAATAATTATGGGTTGTGATTTCAATCCAAAGAAAAAATCATCATTAGTTTATTGTACTACATCATGCAATTAGTATATCTAACATTTACATATCAAGTTCCATGGATGCTTCATTTTGTGCAACTTGCAGAGATCCCAATGAAGTGTCTACTTACCAAACAAATGCATGAATATCCTTTAACTTGCCTAGAACTAGTAGAGTGAAATAGTAGTGATCAGGTTCAAGTTGTTCTTTCATTTTCTCATCATAGATATTTCTTCCTTCCAATTCAGCTAGTCTAATAATTAGATCTTGAATACCTTCTTTGTTACTCTTTAATTCTTCCACTTTGATTTTAACTTCAAAACATGAATATTAAAGCTACAATATCAAAGAATCCATTTCTCGAAATTGCTTCTTCATGGGAATTAATTAGAATTAGAATTTCATTTAGAATCCACTGTAAGGAATTCTCTACTTCCTTTAAAGAATCAAAGCTTGCCTCTATCTGAGATTCCAACTACTAAATTGAAGAATTTGTTAGCTTCAAAATGTACCTCCAACATCTTAAGATTTTCGTTGTGATCCTTTACCTGATCTGAGGATTTTTTTTTCAAGGTAGTAAAGAGCTTATTTATTTCTTCTTCACCTTTCAACAAGGATGAAACCTCGCCAAAATGTGTAGAAACTTGTTATGAAGATGATATTAAATCTAGTGATGAAACAACCTGATTTTATAACTAAATAACTACCATTGTCTTCTAGCATCAATTCTCTATTTCTCAGAAATGTAAACTTTCTCTGTCAAATCACATACCTAAGTGTGGGTAATTGTCTCAATCTCCATAGTTTGCTTTAACACAATTTCTAGTGCCTTCTTATCAACTTGTAAAAGAGACATTTCCTCCATCTTTTCCCTCACAAGAGGACCAAATGTTTCTACTTTTTCCATTTTCCTTGATTCCTGAGATTTCCAATACTCTTCAATTGTAGAAAAATCAAACAAAATCGTCTCAAGAGCATTGAATTTGTAATAGACCCGGACTTTATTTGCCTACATTTGATTGGCACACTTTTCTATTGTGTCAATCTCCTGTTTTTTATGAGAAATTTCTTGTTTCATGGACATTGATTCCTTTCTTAAAAAACTCCATCTCATTGTGAGATATCTCTATCAAGCCCAAGTTGTCAACTACTCAAGTATTCTTTGTTATCCTCTCTTGTGCAATACCCATCTTGGATCTTGCCAAAGTTATTTATGGTTAAAGCATTTTCTCCTGATTGAAAAATATATCTTGGTTCCTTGGCAGTTAAGAACCATTTTCATCCTATTTGTATCTTTCATCACTTCAGAGATGGCTTAAATCTTCTTTACTATGTTCAGATTCTTGAAGTCTCATTGCTAGACGTTCAAGCTCTAATTGCGTAGCCTGAATCTTTTTCTCATTTACTGCAATGCTAAAGAGAAGCTCCATAACCTATTCCTAAATTAAATCTAGATCAATTTCAAACTTCTTTCTATGAATTTCAAGGTTATCCATTGGTAATCCATATTTGCCAAGTTTGACATCCATCTCTTCAAACAATTTTTTCACTTGTTGTTCATATTCTTTCAAGGCTTTAAGCTTCTCTCCAATCCATGCATGAAAGTTAGGAAAAATTGCATCAAAATTCCCTATATTTTCTATAGAAAATTCCATTGTGATTGTTTCCCTTGAGTTCCCCACTTCTATGCCTGACTCATTTTCAGTTGTCAATGGCTGAAGTTCATCAGATCGGTTTATCATAAAATGAGCATTAACATTATTTGATGAGTCCTTGCTATCTTTAATGCATCCACTTGTTCAACAGCTTTCTCATTCCCCTGGATGATATCTTCACTACTTTCTACCAGGTTCTCTAGGTTGGACTTGATATCCTCTATCTCCCTGGAGAAAAGTGTCCTCTCTTGTGTGGAATTTACTAGTTCTTGACTAGCTTTCTGCAATATTTTCCTTCTTTTATCATTATCATTTGCAGTTTCCTCATACATTGCTAGTAGTTTCTCATATTCAGTTGCCATTTCCTTCATTTTCAATTGTAGTTCATGCGACTCCATTGTGTTATGTAAAAATAGATTGTAATTATTAGGTTGTTAGGCAAAGGGCATGATCAAATATCATGCACATTCACTAAGAGGTACCAAAGGTTGTATTTAAGTCAGGGCCTCTCACTCTATAACACATCATTCATTATTCATTAATAAAAAATATATAAAAATATGGATTCTTATTTAAGCTGATTTTGTGTATGTTGTATGTGGTATTAGAGCCACTTCAATCCTCACACTAGGAAAAAAAAACTACTGCATTGTAGTCGTCCTGCTGTAATGGCATACGACCTGTGCATACACCATTTCCATTTTTCTTTGTATTTGCTTCCCCCGCTTCCTTGACTCCCCATGTCTTGTCCAATACTGCTCCCAGTTGTTCCCCCCCACACCATTGCATATTTTGTCATGAGTCTTTGATTTGTCGTGCCATTGGTAAACACTATCATGGGCCTTGGTCAAATGACAACTCGATTCATTCAACATACAACACTACCAATTAATTTAATTATCAATAAATTAATTATGTAATTAGATCAATTTAATTATTTAAATTAATTGATATATATATATTAAATTAATTTTATTAAAATAAATAAATAGGTTCAAATTAAGGGAAAAGTTAAAACTGGATGACAAATATACACCACTGCATACCCATTCAATGTCATCACCTATGACAATGAATGATTTTGGCAAAATATTAATTGATCTTGAGAATAGGGTTACCCACTATTCCGATGATTTTAATAAATAATTAATTGATTTTGAGAATAAGGTTGCCAACCATTCCAATCCGATCAAGGAGCTCTAGGGTATGACAAAGAGGATAGAAAGACAACTCGAGCTAAACCATAACGAATTTAAAAAGGATCATGCAATCCCTCAAAACACGGTGAATGAAAATAATAGTAAAGCAATAATGGTACTAACATGTATCTGTGACAAGTTAAAAATTACACTTGATCAGATACCATAGAACAATGAGGCTACTCAATATCTCAATTCTCCAGATTCATCAAAATTATCCGACACACATGAGAATCCCGAGTCTCCAAAAGCATCCTCCACACTTAATCAAGGGAATAGTAACACAAATGTTTCAAATAAGCAGATTTGGAATCCATACACCAATATGTCATTTTCAAGTCAACACCCTTTCTTTACCCTGACAATAGTTGCATATCAACAAATAGAAAAAATAAAACTATCCAAATTCGACGGTAATGAAAAAACCAGTGTTACGATATTTACAAACAAAAGAATATTTTGAGATTTACGATATTTACAATGATGAAGAAAATATCAAGCATTCTTCCATGAAAATGGAAGGCGAAACACATAATTGGTATATGTGGTGGAAGTATACAACACTTGTTATCAGTTGGAAGAAATTTAAGGATGTGTTCTTTAAAATGTTCCAAGGTGTCAAGGAAGAAGAGTTCTTCTCAACACTTACCAAATTGCAACAAAAAGGAGATGTGGACAAATACAGTTGAGAATTTGAAACCTTGGCTACACAAGCACCTGGATTATCAGAATCTTGTCTCATTCAATCTGACATCACAATACTAAAACCCCATCTACAGGCAGAACTTGAGCTTCATGACATTACTACAATAGAAGACACAAGTCAAAAATCGAAATTCGTTGAAAATAAATTTGAAAAGATGTAGAACGTAAAATTTAAAAGAGTATATTCAAGACGAAGATTTCCCCAGGCTATAAACATAGATAATACAAGATATGTTCCACCACATCTTCGTGAAGGAGACAAAACCAATATAGAAATGCAGATAATGAAAGAAGGTAAATGAAGGTGTTGTGGAAAAAAATGCAACTCGAGACACAAATGTGCTAAAGGGAAAGAAACCAAGAACATGTATACATGTGAAGCAACCAATGATTCCGACAATGAAGAATCTGACATAGAAGAAATTGAAGACTCACCATAATTCACTCTAAAATTAGATAATGAGAGTAGTCCACAAGTGTCACTGTCATCCATGAAAAGTATATCACAACCTCAAACATTAAAATTAAAAGGGCATATCAAGAAGAACAATGTGATGGTTTTGATTGATCCCGGTATCACTCGCAATTTTTTGGATTCAACCATGGAATAAAGACTCAAAATTTTCTCATCCCCCATGCCCAACATGAAGGTGATGGTATTTGATGGTAATAAAATTGAAAAGGTAAGGAAACACCATAAAGTCAAACTGTAGATGCAAGAATTTACTTTAGAATCTCCATTCTTCACTGTACCATTAGGAGGAGTAGACATGGCCTTAGGTATCCAATGGATGCAAACCCTAGGCATATACTCTGCCAATCATTAGAAGAAATTTATAAGCTTTAAATGGGAGGGGCCTAGGTACAAGTTATATGGATTTCAAGCACCTAAGAATCAAATCGTATCATCATCCCAAATGATGAAAATGACTCGAAATGGAGCGCCAACTTTTGTAGTAAAATTTCATCAATTAGAAATGTTAACCTCAAAATTGATCAGTGAACAAGCATCAGAAGTACAGGAACTAATTCATAAGCATGAAAAATTATTCCAAGACCTGCCCATGAAAATGAATCCTAAAAGAGAAATCGAGCATACAATAGAAATTAAAGCAGGATCAAACCTAGTCAACATCAAACCATATCAATATCCACATCATCAAAAAACTGAAAATGAGAGATTAATCCAAGATCTTTTAAAGTGTGGCATCATCAAAAAAATTAAAAGTCTGTATGCTACTCTAATTGTATTTGTGTGGACGAAAGATGGATTGTTCAGGTTATGTGTTGATTATCCAGGACTAAACAAAATAAAAATTAAAAAAAAGTTCCCAATTCCCTTCATGGATGAAATGTTGGATGAACTACATTGTGCTAAATACTTCTCAAAATTGGACTTAAGGTCAGGGTAGAATAAGGTTGGAAGATATACCAAAAACTGTGTTCTGAACACATGAAGGCCACTATGAATTTAAAGTAATGCCTTTTGGGTTAGCCAATGCACCAACAACATTCCAAACCACTATGAATGAGTTATTCCGTCCATATCTAAGGAATTTTGTGTTAGTGTTATTTGATGACATTTTAATTTATAGTAAAAGTTGGAAGTAGCACCTACAACATTTGGAGAAACTTCTTACGCTATTGGAAGAGCATCAACTGTATGCCAAGAAGTCAAAATGCACATTTGGGAAGGAAGAAGTAGAACATCTCAGACACATAATATCCCAGGAAGGAGTAAAAGTGGATCCTAATAAAATCAAGGCTATAATGGAATGGACCAAACAATTAATTTATCCAAGCTGAGAGGGTTCTTAGGATTGAATGGATATTATCAAAGATTTATTAAAAACTATACACATATAATCGCACCCCTAACAAACCTTTTAAAGAACAACTCATTTCAATGGAATGAGGAAGCAAGAAAGTGTTTTGAAGAATTGAAGGAAGTTATGTCTAATGCAAGATGGGAACCCAATAGCTTTTGAGAGTAGGAAACCCAATAAATGAGAATGTCTTAAATCTACATACAAGAAATAAATGCTTCTTATTATGCATGCACTATCCAAGTGGAGGAAATATCTATTGGGAAGTAAGTTTTCCATATGAACAGACCATACTAGTCTCCAATACGTCCTCCAACAAAAAACACTTTCTGAATAACAACAAAAGTGGATTGCAAAAATTGTTTCCTTTGACATGGAGATATTACACAAAAGGGGAAAAGACAACGAAGTGGAAAATGCCCTGTCTAGGAAAGATGAAGAATCAACACTACTTGCAGTTTAAGTTGTTGTCCCTAAATGGCTTAATGAGATTCGAAGTGAGTATGCAAAAGATCCATAAATAAGTGCTATAATCAATAACCTTCTGCACAAATCAAAATTTGAATGGAAGAATGATATTCTATGGTACAAGGGAAGAATCTATCTGAATTCAAATTCCAAGTTTAAAACCAAGATCCTCAAAGAGTCACATGATTCACTATCAGTCAGACATGTAGGATTCTTTAAAACTTACTATAATGCATGCCAGTCATTCTTTTGGAAGGGAATGAGTCACGATATTACGAAATATGTAGCAGAATGTGATAAATTTCAAAGGAATAAAAGTGAAAATATTATGATACCTAGACTACTTCATCCCTTAAACATTTTGAATTAGACATGGGAACAAATATCAATGGACTTTATTGAAGGTTTACCTGTATCTAATTGTAGGGATAAAATTATGGTAGTAGTAAATAGACTCACCAAGTGTGATCACTTTATTACAATGAAGAAATCAAACTCAACAAAACAAGTCACTAAGATATTTCGCAAAAATGTTTACAAATTACATGGATTTCCAAGGTCATTGTGAGTGATAGAGATGTCAAATTTAAGGGTGATTTTTGGAAGGAATTATTCAATCATATAGGAACCTACCTCAATATGATTTTTTCTTACCATCCTCAAACATATGTCCAAACAAAGGTTATCAATAAATGTCTGGAATCCTACCTTCGTTGTTACGCTACAAACAAACAAAATAAGTGGGTTTTGTGGTTACACCTCGCTGAATGGTGGTACAATTCTACTTACCACACGTCGGAAAAATGACTCCATTTTAGGATCTGTACGGGTACGAACCTCCAAATGGAAGGACTTGGCTATCATCCATAAAAAACTACCAGTTGTTAAAAACCCACTAGAAGAAACCCAAAAGGTCGTCCAAACTCTAAAAGAAAATTTAAATAATGCAAGAAATCGTATGAAGTAGCAAGCTGACTAAAATAGAACTGAGAGAGAAATTGAAGTTGGAGAATGGGTATTTGTCAAGCTACGGTCATACAAATAGTTTTCCTTGAAACAAAAAGGAAAAAAATAAATTGGCACAAAGGTTTTATGGACCATACCAGATCAACAAAAAGATTAGTCGAGTTGCATATAGTTTAATCCTTCTGGATAAAAGTTGTCTCCACAGTGTCTTCTATGTATCCTACCTCAAAAGGGAACTTGGTGACCATCAATCAACAAAAAAAACACCTTTGTCCTTAGATGATGAAGGAAGGGTCATTTTAGAGCCAGAAGGAATGATATCCACCAGGGAAAAGAAGCCTTGATCTCGTGTAATCAAGGAAAACCTGATCAAGTGGAAGGACCTACCAGAAGAAGAAACTTCTTTGGATACTAAAGCATTTTTTCAATAACATTCATTGTTACGTATGCTTTGAGGACAAAGAATCTTTTGGGAGGAAGCCAATGTTATGTAAAAAATAATTGCAATTATTAAGTTATTAGCCAAAGGGCATTTCCAATGATCATGCCCATTCACCAAGGGGTACCCAAGGTTGTATTTAAGCTAGTGCCTCTCACTCTGTAACACATCATTCATTATTCATTAATAATATATATATAAAAATATGGATTCTTATTTAAGTTGAGTTCTTGTACGCTGCACTTTCTCAATGGGCTAAATATTCTATCAGAGTCTAAATTTTCATCCATGTATTTCCAAAATTCAAATTGCTCCTAAACACCCACTGCACCTCAACATGAGTGAAAAAATATACCATGATGAATTTTAAAAATATGAATATCATTCTCTTGCCCATTTTTCTTCATTTCCTCAAGACCTTCCATTTCTTTTTTAATAAAAGAATAAAGGGGGCTCCCCCATACAATACAAAGAATTATGGAAATGTTAAGGCATCTATCTCCTTTCAAAATATCTATATTCTCAGCATGCTTCAGAGCATTTGGTGCCTTCTACCACAACTTCACTAATACATGTGTCTCAAATATAGCTTTCTCATGCATCTTAACTAATTTTCCATTCTCTTGAGACATCACCATGAGCTCTGTTTGAAGATTTTGAATCTCATCAATCATTTCTTGTTGCCACAGTTCTAAGTTATGTTATGGATGCTTGGACTTAACATTAGACAAGATGAACACAATTTTTGTTTGTGGCATACTTCCATTATTCGATGCTCCTAATGTTCCCCTTTTCTCCTGTTGATGTCCACCATATTTCATGCCAAATTTCAGATATCTTTTTATCATCTTCCAACTCTATCCTCAGTTCGTCAGAATCCTTTTTAGGTGCAATCCCCATTTCTAGTTGTTCATTCTCATTTCTCAATTCTTGAGATTCTACAGTTCCCCTTATAGTTGCATTCAATTCAATGGAAGCCTTATTTTGTACAATGTCTCCCCATAGTTTCTTAATTCCATCCTTTTCTTGCATTGCCTACTCATACATGTCAATTAATATTTCATTCTCTTAAGTTATCTCCTTTAATTTCATTTGACACCCCTCAACCTCCATTCTCATATGGATTACCTCTGGTTCTTCTTTTCCATCCCCATTGATACTAGCACGTTCCTGCAATAACGTAGTTTCAACACTGCCTTGACTTTATTCTTCATGCCCTTGAATTAAGGTTTCACGACCGCTAGAATTTTCCCTTTTTCCATATTTCATGTCTGGCACATGCTCTCTACAAATTCTCTTACCTCCAAAATTCTACCACATTCTTCTTGCATCATCTCTTTCTCACATTGATTTTTCATATATCTCAAGCAGCCTTTCATTCTCTTCTGATGTATCCTGCAATTTTATAGTATTGCATTCTCTTCTGACATATCCTGCAATTTTACTAGAAGTTTTGGAATCTCTTTTCTAAGATGAAGAGCTATATGTTCTAGTTCAGCATTCATAGCGCTTGTTCCATCTGGTCAAATATTTGGGCAATCATCCTTTGCATACATGTCTCCCTTTCTTAAAAATTTATGATTCCTTTCTTTAATTTCTTTCTCAAGTTCCTCAACTTGATTCCTGAAAAAATCAACTAGTTCTTGGGATTTTTCATTCATTTCATCTGCATCTTCCTCAACTTTCCTTATTTCATCTAGTTCTTGCATGGATTTCTCATACATAATAATCATTTTATCATTATCTTCAATTGACTCCTTTATTTTTTGCATAAATCATCAACATCCTTAGCCAAAGAAATGACAGTTCCTCGAGCTTTTGCTTCACGTTGATTGGTTGCACTAATTTCTTCAACTAAATCTTTAAGCTCCCTTTCCACTAATAAACCATGTCTAAATTATGTCTCCTATTTAAACTCTAGAGCATGCATTTTAGATTTCAGTTGGATTGTTCCATGAACATATGAAAGCTTCATGTTATCAAAATGGATCATCAACATGCCTTTCCAGATTTTCTTTAGCTTCTAGGCAGAAGCACAAGTTATTATGAAGAGCTTCTACTTCCCTTCAGTAAAAATTAACTTTTCTGCAAAGCAATTCATTATCATCATTGACGGAAGAAAGCTCTGCTTCTGATGATTCCTTTTGTTTCACAAGCTTCGGGTCCTTCTCATGCATAAGATTCAAGCGACTGATCTCGTAATACATCTATATATTCAGACATTTTCTCTAGCTGTCCACCCTCATAATATTGTTGGTACCTTCTCAGTTATTCCATCAACCTTATATTTTCCATTGCAAACCTCGTGACCTCAGGATTGTGATCGAGATGTTCTTTAGAATTTGTATCTCCTCCATTAACACATTCTTCTCTTCTAAAATGTGTGCTTCTGCAGACATCTTGTTAGAAGAAAGTGCCTCTAGTCTCTTAATAATGTTTTCTGGAAAACAAATCATCATCTTTCCACATTGCGCATCTTCCTCACATTGTTCAACCAAATTTTTCAGTTGTTCATTTTTAGTAGCCATTGCTTTCATTGTCATTTCTAAATATTCCTCTCTTTTTAGGGTTCCTGCAAGTGCAGATTACAAATTTTTTTTGTGAAGAGCCTTCTTATGACCAAGCAGTGGGCTTGCTAGAGCTTTCATATCCCATGCATATGGCCTTAAAGAGCTCAGCAGGGCCATGCTTCCATAATCATCTTCTGGAGTGGGTGACACTTCTTTGAGCTGACCACATAGATGACTAACATCTTCCTTTAACTATTGAATTTGCATCATCAAAGTTATAACATCTCTTGTAGCATCTTCATTTTCATATTCGTTATTCCAAATAAACTTTTCTTTTTGTGCAAATTTCAAAGTGCTAAGTGTCTCTATTGCACAAAAATTAGAAGGGATGAAATTGGCAATGATAGTCATTTTAGAGTTTCCACCAAGAGAGAAGAAATGTAATTTTGTAGTCACGATATGGTACATGTTGTAGTTCCCCATGGGCAATATTTACAAGATTCATGATTAAGAGCCTGAGAGATGAGAGTGATTTACTGATATTTGAGGCCTCTTTCAAGTGCTCACCTTCAACACCTGAACTCTTTTATCTCTCTGAACCTACCAGATCAACTATATTTAGGCATCCAAATCTATGATGAGTCCCCGACTGACTCTCCCACTTTCTTTCAATTATACAAGTAAATACACTACGTGAGCGACCATTAGCACGATTAATTTCTAAAATATTTTCAACATACACTCCTTTCTTGGCATCTTTCCTCATCTGCAAATTTATTGATGATGGTTCTAGGAGATCTGCAACCTACTCATTGTATATTTATAGAAATGAACACTTGCAAGTAAATTTCAATTTTTCTTCTTTTCTAGCTTCTTCTTCCTTACAGAACCTTGCAAACAAATGCTGAAAAACATGAGGTGTCATCCCAAGGCTTGCACTCATTTTTTTCTCTGCATCCTCAATATCACCAAGCATGGTATGTGTTTTCCCACTCCTAGTCTAGTCATATGCAAACATATCGGTGGTTTATCTTCCCATGTATTTCTCAACCATGGGAAATCTATCTAGTTTAAAATTTTTTTCCTAAGATATATTTTCCCTAGCTAGAAGGTCAAACGTAAAATGAAACTTTGGGTGCCCCAATCATGTAATAGTGTGGCCATTGTCTTGTCTGACACATCTAGAATGAAATTGAAAAGCAACTTCAGTGCTAATAAGAGGTTGAATATGAATAACAACCTGAACATTATGGTCATCCAAAAAATATGGATCCTCTTTAAGTTCAAAATGATGTTGCACAAAATTGTTCTTTGAGTCTAATTCCAAACCTTTTAAATGAGAAACATTTTGGGTTTCTGTAAAAGGCACCATCAGCATATTCCTAGTGCTTGTGTAGACACACTAGTTGGTTTTTAGAGATCTAGTTACACAATTTGTGGTACAACCAGAGACATTTTCTAGATTCCCAGCTCTAGAGGGTTAGACAAATGGCTCAAATCTTTAATTTTTCCTTTGGACTGATATTTCACCAAGCCTGTAGAAGAAAATTGGTCAAAATCCACAATTGTGGCAGTTGAAAATTGAGTTCTTGACTCATGCCATCCAAAACTTGTTTTTCCTATTTGAAAATATAATTGAGCTATTATGTAGATCGTTCTCGAATGTGCCAAAATTAGATTATTTGCAAGTATTTTCAAAAAACTGATTTGAAACTTGGACTTGTCTTGACATGAAAATCTTTTCCCGAAAATTTGTTTGGGGAGTACATGGATCTTGTCTGCATTTTTACTGGCTGGAAAAATTGTGGTTAGATTCTCAAATGGGGCATAATGGAAGCCGCAGAGTAGATAAAGAGTGATCCTTGGCACTAAATTCTTGGAAAGGATTGGCATCAACATTGTTATTATTGCACTTTGGAAATATGTTTTCGTTGAGTTCCTTAGTGGTATACATAGAGGAGGAGAAGCTTTCCTCATTTTGATTAATTAATCAAGAAGTAAAACAAGGTTTACCTTGAAGTGATATCAACAAAACCCTATGATGAATGGTTCAACCAAATAAAATGTGAATAGAATTGAAAAGAAAGAGATGTAGCTCTCAGGTGTGGCTTGCACCTGGAGACTACACTCACAAAACTTGAGAGATCACTCTCGTCCACTCTATTCTCTAATCAATCAAAAATTACATCATTAAATACAATACTAGGAAATATGAAGTTGCACCCAAACCCCATAACTATAGGTACTAATCCTAAACTAGGGAGAAAGTTACAACAATGTAACCATTTTCTCCATTAATATCAAAATAATATTAATTATTCTCAACTGCCCACCTTAATGGAAAGGGTTCCCCTGAACTCCTAGCATATGTCTAAACAATTCAAATTTCACTCGTGCAAGAGGCTTTGTGACAATGTCAGCCACATTGTCATAGGTTTTACAATATACAACAACAATTTCATTTGACTGTATTTTTTCTCTAACAAAATGGAATTGAGTGTCTATATGTTTGGTGTTTTTGTGAAACACTGGATTGTATGCTAATTTGATGGTGCTCTGGTTGTCGCTTTTGATAGAAGTGGGTTGCTTCTGTTCTTTTCCCGCATCTTTGAGAAGTCTCCTCAACCAGATCGCTTCACATGTTGTTGCACACAATGCTTGATACTCAGCTTCACATGACGACAAAGCTATAGTACTTTGTTTCTTGCTGCTCCATGCTATGACCCCGGAACCTATGTTGAATGCATAACCTGTGATGGACCTCCGATCATGCAAGTTACCTGCCCAGTCTGAGTCTGAAAAACCTGCTAGAGTAACATCAGATACATCAGTGTATAAAATACCAAAATGAACAGTACCACAAAGATACCTCAACATGCTTTTTGCTGCTGTCCAGTGACTTTCACGCGGTTTCGACATGAATTGGCTCAACACACTAACTGAGTATGCCAAGTCAAGTCTGGTTGTTGTAAGATATATCAGGCTACCAACCAGCTGTCTGTACATTGTGGCATCAACCTCCTTAGTGCCATCATCACTGCTCAATTTGAGATTTTGCTGCAAAGGTGTCGCTGCTGATCTACACCGATCCATCCCAAACTTTTCCAACAGATTTCTAGCATACTTCCCTTGGGTAAGAAAAGTTTGCCCAATATCTTTGAATACTTCTAATCCCAGACAATAGTGAAGGCTTCCGAAATCCTTCATTTCAAAAACTTGTGCCATATGCCTTTTGATTCCTTTGATTAAATCATATGCATTTCCTGTTATAATCATGTCGTCCACATACAAAGAAATCAAAATAATCTGCCCCTGATTATTGTATTTGGTATACAAATTTGGGTCATTTAAACTTCTATGGAAACCATACTCTATAAAGAAAGAATCAACTTTTTCGTACCAAGACCTGGGTGCTTTCTTTAAACCATATAAATCCTTTTTCAATCTGCAAACAAGATGTTCCTGCCCCTGCTTTACATATCCTTCTGGCTGTACTAAGTAAATTTCTTCTTTTAAATCACCATTTAAAAATGCAGATTTAACATCAAGCTGGTGTAATTCCCAATTATATTTAGTAGCTAAAGCAATAAGAATCCTGATTGTATTTAGCTTTGCTACAGGTGCAAAAGTATCATCAAAATCTATACCTTCCTTCTGTGAATATCCTTTTACAACTAGCCTAGCTTTTAACTTATCTATACTTCCGTTTGCATTCATTTTTGGTTTAAATAACAACTTGCATCCTATGGGTGTTTTATTCTTAGGCAGCTCAACTAAATCCCAAGTATCATTTCTAAGAATTGATTCCATTTCTTCATTCATTGCAGCTCTCCATTCCTTAAATTGACTAGCTTCTTTGTAATTAGAGGGTTCTACAATGTTCAAAACTTTTGACATCAAAGCATAGTTTCTCAACTTCAATGGTAATTGAGTCTTCCTACCTGACCTTCTTGGTAGGGGACTTACCTCAAATTTGTCTGCAATAACTGGGCCTGCTTTTTCACCTTCTTGTTGTTCTTCTTCATTCTCTTCTTTCTGCTCCTGTTCCTCCTCCCTTTCATCCTCGCTGCTTTCCTCCAACAGTAATGGAATGTGCCAATCATCTCCAACATCAGCTTTCCTTTCCTGTACCTATTCATGAAAGACTACATCTCTACTTGCAAATGTCTTACGAGACTCAGGATTGAACAGTTTGTATGCTTTAAACTCTATACCATAACCAACAAGGATGCATTTCACTGCCTTAGGGTCTAGTTTCTTTCTATCAGCTTTGGGTACATGTGCAAATTCCTTTGACCCAAAGACTCTTAAGTGGTTTATTGCTAGTTTAAATCCATATAAGGCTTCAAAAGGGGTTTTGAAGCCAAGAAACCTAGTAGGACTTCTATTTTTTAAATATACAGCAGTATTTATTACTTCTGCCCAAAAAATATTAGATAGACCCTTACCTTGCAGCATGCTCCTTGCACACTCCACCAAGGTTCTGTTTTTACGCTCTGCAACTCCGTTTTGTTGTGGTGTATGTGGCACTGTATATTGTTGAACAATCCCGTGAGTTTTGCAGTAATTCATGAATTCCTTTAATTTGTATTCTCCTCCTTGATCAGATTGGAGAATTTTAATACTCTTTCCAAACTGTTTTTCCACAAGGGTTTTGAACTCTATAAAACATTGAAAAGTCTCACTTTTCTTGTTTAAAAAATAAACCCATGAATACCTAGTGCAGTCATCAGTAAATAACAAAAAATAGTATGCTCCCCCTAGCGACCTTGTCTGCATGGGACCACATACATCTGTGTGCACTAGCTCTAAGATTTATGTTTGCCTCTTCCTATCATGCACAGGGAACTGTTCTCTGTGCATCTTTCCTAGGGCACAACCATCACAGTTTAACTAAATGTTACGAAAGATGGGGAGACCTTCGACCATGCCTTTCTTTTTGTAACAACATGAGATCCTGCAGATTCATATGACCAAACCTCTGATGCCAGAGTTGTCCAGTTGTCGACTCTCCTGCAACCATGGCTTGCTTTGGTATACGTTTTGCTGCCAATCTGTATAGGCTTCCAACTCGCATGCCTGTTACAACAATTTCATTCCTGCAATCCTTTATCACACAGTGAGTCTTGAAGAATTCAACATGCATATCTTGATCAGCCATCGTGGATACAGATATCAGGTTTTTCTTTATTCCAGGTACATATAAAACATTTGAAAGGTGACTAATTTTTCCATTTGGTAACTTAACTGAAATCACCCCATGACCTTTAATCTGATATCCATTATCATCCCCTAGATATATTTTTGATCCATTTCTAATTTCTTCAAGACTGTCAAAAAAATCCTTATTACCTGTCATGTGAGAGGATGCTCCGGAATCGACATACCAGATGTCATCTTCATTCGATGCTGAAAGGGCACAATCGACTGTGAACAGTCGAAATTCATGACTAAAGTCTTCTTCTTCAACAAAATATCCTCTGTGTTTTGGATTTACCTGTCTCCTCCTTGCCTCATCAGCCTGCTTCTTATAATAACAATCTCTCTGTATATGGCCCATTTTTCCACAATAATAACATTTCTTTTCATAATGATTTGCAAGCATACCTTTATGAGAATGCGGATTCTTCTGTGATGTTCCTCCTTTTTTCTTTGATTGCTGCTGTGACTGCTTTCCTTTAGATAGTCGTCATTTTTCAACCAGCGCGAGATCGTCACTTTGGGGGTTCAGATTCAGGTTCTGTCATCGGTCTTCCTCTTGCTACAATATTGCAGTGAGATCATCGAACGTGGGTGCTTTCTCCCTTGCCAAGACTCCAGTGATTAAGGTTTGGAAATCATCACGCATCCCATTCATTGTAATTGCAACAAGATCTTCATCAACCACCACCACTCCAATGGCCCCCAATCCATCTTTAACATCCTTAATTCGCGTGACAAATGTAGTAGCAGACTCCCTTTTGTCCATCCTCATTAAGAATAGCTTACTTTTCAGAGCCAAAACTCTGTTTGTATTCTGGGTCTCATACAGATTTTTGATTTTCGTCCAGATCTCCGTGGACATTTTACAATCTCCGATGTGTGCAATAACATTGTCTTTCATAGACATCTTCAACAGGACTTTGGCCTTGTTTTCTCATTTTCCCAGTATTCCTTCTGTGTAGTTGCGGTCGGCTTCTACTCATCGCCTATCACTATAGCCCAAGCATTCGTACCTTCGAGCAGAGTCTAGATCTTAAACTTCCAATTCGTGAAGTTAGACCCGTTGAGTTTACCAGACTCGTTAAGGTAAGATTCCATCGTATTGCTCATTGTTAATCTACTTAACAACAAAAGAATACCTGTCAGATCGATTCTGTCACCTCTACCACTGATCTGCAGTGTCTGGCACTCTCGCTCCAATGAGCAACTTCGGTGTTTCTAACACAGCCGAAACAATGATCTGATCACAATTGATCCGATCCACCTCTCCCGGATTGATCTGCCACTTCACCGATCCTGCTCTCCTTGTAGATTGCCAAGCAAAGTCGAGGTTTACTGCAGATCTCCTCTCGCGCTTTCCCGATCTGTCTCTCCCGGACAGATCTGCAACTCCGCCAATCTGTACCGTTTGCAAACCACCAAATGAAGTTCACACTGTTCGCAGATCCCCCTGGCACTACCCTAAGCGAAAAATCTGCGCCAATTAAAAATCGGTTAGAGTATTTAAAATTGGCGTGACTTTCCCAGTAAAATCCCACGCTAATCAGGCTTTTTGGCATTCTAGCGCGATTTATCCCTCAAAGTCCGCGCTTTAGCGCAATTTATCCCTTAAAATCCATGCTAACTCCTCTTCTGGCGCGTCTGTCAGAACAAAATCCGCGCTAATCGGCCTTTCTACTCAGAAAAAAAAATAAAAAAATCCGAGTCTGAGCCAGGTGTTCTGCAGTCCACCTGCTCAATCGAGCACAGAGCTCTCGTGTACACACAACCACAAAGGCACTTCAAGCCACACAGGCAATTCCGCCACACAGGCAAGCTAGCTACTACTGGCACTTCAGCCTCACAGGTGACAAAAGATCAGGCTCACTCAATCTGAGCTCTGATACCAAGATAAAATGTGAACAGAATTGAAAAGAAAGAGATGTAGCTCTAAGGTGTGGCCTGCACCTGAAGACTACACTCACAAAACTTGAGAGATCACTCTCGTCCACTCTATTCTCTAATCAATCAAAGATTACATCATTAAATAAAATACTAGGAAATAGGAAGTTGCACCCAAACCCCATAACTATAGGAACTAATCCTAAACTAGGGAGAAAGTTACAACAATGTAACCATTTTCTCCATTAATATCTGTCATGCGGAAAGAGTTAATCTTGCGGACAAAACCAACCTCCCTAGAAGCTTAAGACTTTCTAGTGACAAACAAGACAATTAAGAGCATTCCTTCTCTAAACATGCATTATCATACGAGAAACCAAGTGTTTTAGATCCTACCTGTAGTCCAACGCTGTTGTAGTAGTCCAGCCTCATTGATCCGGATGAGCTCCTCCTTCACTTCGAAACCTGCATTCACTAAAAATCAAACGATTACATAGCACCTGAATATCTCATAAAATAAAACATATTCAACATACAGACCAAGGAGTATATGAAACAACTCATTAATAACAAATTGTTGAGAAGAATGGACTTATTTGTATTAATAGGAAACAAAAGAAACCATTACAACCTGAGCCTTGGTGTTGTGGAAGTTCCTCCCAGGGTCCAACAAGAGTTTTCCTTTACTTTGACAAGCTCACCCACTTTCAAATGAAACAAGAAAGGATGGTAATCTCTCCTCACAAGCTTCTACAAGGAACTCCTAATTCCAGCAGCATCTACCCTTTGGAATGTTCAGCTTTCAACCTCCCCTCCTCTGGCCCAATGCCTGTATTTATAGTGTTCTAGAGGAAGTTATTCAGGTCCAACATCA